>JAPYYT010005605.1:0-13584 GCA_030522565.1 Ceratosolen corneri | reverse complement strand
GATAACTCGACCGTTTCAAAATACCATTATTTCAAAAATATATAAATACATGGAATATTACTTCAAAAATTCGTCTTTCTTTGGGGCCATCTGGTAATCATAAATATAAAAACATTCTAAGCAAAATAGTAAAGAGACAATATTATTTGGGGGTCCTCCTTTTTCTATTCGGTTCTCGAACAATAATGTTTACGGGGCTTTATATAATGAAATTTGGATCTGCTAAAGACAACTGTTGCAGATGTGGCCATGTTTTATGTTTCAATATTGTGGAGAGAAATAAGGTAGGTAGAGTGTTAATGACGCGAGCCTTAAACGAATTTTAATTTTTTGATATTTTTATCATTATTGATTTTAACGTAAGTGTGATACACCCTAATGTTTTTGACAGAACTCTTCTTCCTTTCCGGTCACTAGCAAATTAAATTTGAACGTAGGTAGTTTTGCTTTTTTGAAAAGTTGATATGTTACAAATGTAGTTTCTGACCATTGATCTACAAAGAGTCGTGTTCAATAAGTCGAGGTTGTCCTCTTTAATTCGGCTAGGGCTATTGGCAATATGGAATTGGAATGTAGAAGGGGCTCAGATTCGAGAATGGAAACCGTATATCAGTCTGTTGGGGTGGAATGATTTGTGGAGTTTTCGTTGTGTTGGAGGATGTGTTGATGTAATAAGATATGATGTGGTTCTCCGCAAACAACACATCTATCGGATATGCGGCATTGATACGTTTGATGTGGGTCGAGGCATTTATGATATGGTCCATTGTTTATAGTGAAGTCATTGTTCTGGAGTGATTTTTTTGAACAAGGGACAAGATGCGGTGACGTGCGCAGTGCTCTCACAATAGGAACAGCGCACTAGACTGCTAATGTAGGGATGAAGTTATTCCCCTTTACTTGGTGTGGTATTGTTTGATGGGAGGAGGAGAATTTTGTCCGGGGTTTGTGAGGAGAAGGGGCCTTTTATCTGGGGTGTTCCATTTTAATATCGCATGTCTCCTTCTTTATGTGTTTTGTAAAAATTCTTGAAATTGGGAAAGACTGGGGAAGGTCTTATTCGTATTGGTTTGTTTTTTCCATTCTCTTTGAGTTTCACGATCTAATAGTGTTGAAGCCTGGTTGATGATTATACTGTCTACCACATCGATGGTCTCTGGTAAATCGGTGAGTCTGGGCTTTGATTCTCGTACCATATTGACTAACTGGTTGACGGATCTTGTTGTTATTATCTTATAATCATTACAGAAAAGTGCAGAGTCTATGATAGCTTGAATGTGTAACATGGGATGGTCGTAATTTTGAAGTAGTAAATTCCATGAAATTTCAAAGAATTCTTCTGTTAGCCTCATGTGGCAAATTAATTGATAAGGCTTTGCTTCCAGAGAATTACGGAGATAATATAGTTTTCGTAATTTGGTCATGTCTCATCTGTCAAAAAGCAGATAAAAAGCACTAGGACTTAAATTTTGTTGTTAACTAGGAGGACCACTTACAGATTTTGGTATTATGGCGCTATGTTAATTGGCACGATGATTCAAATACCGTCAGAATTTGATTGATGCTGATTTTGTGGTTAGGTTGACTAGCCGTGTGTCAGCGCTACTGTCGGCATAAGTGTTACTCTTGTGTTCTAATCGGCTTGGCACGCAGTATTAACATGGTCGTATCATGTACGGTTGAGCTAATTAATAAGCAATGATTTTGTGTACCTTCAAATTGATTTAAATGTAGTGTTCTGACAAATTATATTAATATAATTCTAAATACCTTGTTTGGCGTCTAATAATAATGCTTATAGTTTTATTCAACGGTTTTGTATGCCGTAAATAAGTATGATGATTCAAATTACCTTGAAGCTATATTTTTTAGCTATTTCCTTTTTAGATCTTCTGGCTTAAAACGCAGAATTTTCAAATAAGTGAGAGACTTATTTTCTATGTGTTCCACTTATCCGCTTCGAAGGACCAAATGGCAATAGGTTCAGGCCGAACTAGATCGACTATCAAACATTTCTGTTCCATGGGTCAACACGTGGAACAACTCAACAGTTAATCTACATGGGTTCTCGGACGTATCGGAAAAGGGTATGGGCGCAGTAATTTACTTATCCGTCCATAATGCCTATGAAACAATAACTACCATGATATGTTCTAAAACTACGGTGGCGCCGATTAAGCGCCCCACCATCCCAAGAATGGTACTAAAAACTGCACTCCTCGCTGCTAAACCAACGAAGACGGTACAAGAAACAATAAACTTGAAAACAAATCTACCTTTGGACAGACTCTCAAGTAACCCTCACCTGGATAAATGCACCAGCATCTAGTTAGAAAGAATATGTAAGTAACAGAGTCACAAGAAAACAAGAACTTGTCTCTCACGCTCACTGGTTGTTCGTTCTAGGAAAATATAACCCAGCTGACTGCACCTCAACAGGCATCTCGAACTCGTCGTTAAAACTCATGCATTATGGTGGCATGAACCATCCTGGCTCAAAAAGGAAGAATCATGGCTAAATCGACCAAACAAAGAAACGAAAAATTACTTACACATTTAGTTACTGTAACCCCAGCCTACTAATGGGACTTAATAAAACATTACTCTAATTTATACTCGCTATTGACAATGACCAGTCTTTGCTTTAAGTTCACATCACGACTGAGGTAACTTGAAACTTCACTCCCCCTCAGTCGATTAACAATGGATGATTTATACTACTATTTTATTTTGGATAAAAGCCACCTAAATTGATTTAGTTTACTGATGAGATTAAACAGCGACAAGGCAAGACGCCGATAGAGTGATAAAAGTAGGAGGCCGACTAACTGATGCATCCCTCTGTTTTTAAAATACTCATTCCGCTATCCTATACAAAGATTCACTAATCACTTCTCTTGTAATTTCAAACGCCCATTTAGGTTACTGAACCCATGAAGTTACTGGATCATCGGAGGAAGAACGCCCGTTAAGTCATACATTGCATTAGCTGTATGCGTCAGCGTGGAGTCTAAGCTCAACAATTTATGGGATAACTACCAGCTGAATGTGTCAAACCTTCCGAACCTTTCGCTGGTCCAGTTACCCTCAAACTATGGTAAGGGAGATAAGGAAGTAAATCTAATCCTTTGTAATACTACTTGCAAGCAACTATACAATTAACAGAAGTTGTTTGTGATTCATTTCCGAATCGGTGAGGCAGATAGAGGAAAGGGAGGGGGGATAGAAATAGATTTCGAATAAGAGTCTTCGAAATAATTTAGGTGTTTAAATTGTTTATTATTCATCATGCAGAGAATAAAGCTTGACATCGAATGAGTTTAGATTTATAGAAGGTTGATAAGTTGTAATTTGTGAATTGAAGTTTGTAATTAATTAGAATTATATATAAATTATAGTTTAAATATATAGTTAATAATTATATAGTTAATAAAATATAGTTAATTATAATTATAGTTAAAGAAAAAATAATAGAAATACAAGTTGAGATAATCGGTTGTAATTGATTACTGTTTTGATGTTATAATGAGTTGAGTTACCTCTGACAAAAGTAGCAATTAGTTGTAAATATAACATGTTATTCATGTTTTAGATGTAAATTGCTAGTGTTGAGGTATCCTCTACCTAGCTCTCGTTTTATTCTACCTTTACTTCTTCCGACGGCCTACTGATAAGAAATTCACCTCCTGTGAATATATGCACTTCCTGATGTTAAGGAGTGGGGATATAATAGGACAGATGTTGGCGGTAGGATTAATTGAATCATTAAACACGTGTGTGTGAAAAATATTAACTGTGAGAATTTGATGTTTCACAAAATTTCAAAAATAGCGAAAGATCGAAAACAATGATAAAAAACTATGAAATAAATAATGTTGTTCGAGATTCCATTCGAACCGCGATCGCAGCTCAATACTGGCTCATTGTTTGAAAATTGTTTAGACTATCTAATATGGTTATGATTGCCAGATCTGCCCCAAGACCTTACAACTATAACTAGATAATTCAAAGATTATCCTTTTTCTGTCACTTATGATCTTTTAACGACCCTGTTTATACAGACTGTACATTGAAAATTTAGGAATGGTGATGTTCGGGCGCGAACCCGTCTGTGAATTCTCCCCACGAATGTGTGAGGGAGAAGCAGATAGTGGAAGGGTCGAGATAGCAGGGTAAAAAGAATTGTAGACAAAATAGGCGGTTTTAATGCCGGTTAACACTTAGTTTTATTGAACACAATAACTTGAAGAAGTCGCACTTGGTTAAACAGTCAAATATACTATTATCGTTATAAGAATTGTTGTATGCCGCACTTACAAGATACGCGAAGCGTGGATGGTTTTATAAATGGAATCTGCGTTCTTTCGTGATGCTTTTGTGCAATCGATTTCCCGCACTACCGCACTGGTCACGCGTAAATTTAATACCGCGTAATTGGCGTACAATTTAACAAGATAATCGAGGTTTGAAAATGACGGCGATGTGTCCCGTCATAGGATTAAATTATGATTAGCCGAATCGCGGCGTGGTCTTACAGGGTGGTCGGCTTTACTGGCTGAGGGGGTCTCGATCGGCAACGCAGTGCTAAAGGAGAGTACATATCTTCGTCACTCCAAAAGGTGAACCTTCTGCATATATGCAGACGAGGGGAGACGTAACAGTTGCTACATGCCTCTAAATGTGCTCCTTTCTGGAAGCTCCGTCCAGGATGGGAATAGTTCAGTCTTTCATTTCATTTATTCAATGGTTCGGGCTTCGAGCGTAGCGAGCTCAGCGTCGGGGAGAAGCTTCTTGTGTACAGAGGCTGAACGCTAGGCTGGAGAAGACTCTTGATGTAAGACGACGATACTGCACTGGAGACCTTGAGAGAATTCTGCCCTCAGGGTGCTTGCGGCCTTATTTTATAGTCGCAATAAAGTGGTGGTAGAGCTTCGGGACATCGGGCCGCGACCGATGCAGTTGCACCGATGTCTTGAAACAAGGGTTCAGCTTGAAGAGTTTTCTACATTTCCAATTTGTGTATGTTCATTATAAATATTACGAAGTTTTGCAACTATGCCATTATTCTTATAATCTCTTGTCCGTTACTTTTACTAGGCTCGTATTGAAAAACACGTGATGGTCATATTAACCATCGCCAAACTGTCGAGGTGCAGTCTGAATAAATACGGTCGTAAAAAAAAAATGATTAACAAGGGAACTGAATACTCGATGTATTTTCTAATTACATTTGCAGGTCTTAGGACAAATCTGCCAATTATAAACATGTTGAATATTTCAATAGAATTTACAAACAAAAAGGTAGTATATATGATAGAAAAACTAACGAAATCTCGTACATTTGGCCGGCGATCAGCAACGTGTTCATGATCTTTCTTCAAGTACTGGAACGGGTAATACCACGAGTTAGAATATAAGCCGAATCAGGGTAGTGGTTGCAAATTTTAACGTACTTATTCGAGAAAGCTCGTCCTTGGATGAATCGCAATTACGCGAACCAGCACATGACGCGGTCCGTTTGTCTGCTATGAGAACTATGGTACCAACCTTGATATCTTAGTATTTATGATGTAATTTCGATACTGCTTGATTTCGCTGGTGATAATGTTTTCACCAGCTGCCCCAAAATCGTTTAACTCGCTCTTGAATAAATTTCCAACGAGAGAGCTCGAAGGACCAAATATTTGGGATTTCTTCCGTGTTCATTTTTCTCTCCCGGATGTAATCAGGAGATACAGATAGTGAAAGGAGAGGTGATAGAAATGGATGTTATTTATTGAGCAGATGTTGTTGTGAGAAACTAAAATGAAGTTTATTGAATAATAAATATATAAAAACAAAAGATGCCTTGAAATTACAGACTATTGTTGAATGTTGATTAATATTGAACTATTGAATGTAAGTGAATGTAAAATTGATGTAAACAGGGACCTGCTCCAAGTAGTAGAAATGTCCGCTTATGGTTGTGTCGGATATCAATTAATTTGAATTATTTTAGAAGAACGTTGATTAGCCGATTAGTAGATATGATCGAATTACAAACCTTGTCTCCAATTTAACCTGAGTAATCCGAATTATCACAACTGTTAGAATATCACTGACTTCAAGATAACACAGATTTATTAAATGACTGCTGGCTTGACTATGCCGTATGATAAGAAGAAGGAGCAAGCTAAATTTAACCTTACTAATCGCTGTATTGAAGGTGATGATCGATGTATTGAAAAAAAACTGGTGATGTGTTGAAAAGTAACTCGGGAAGCCTTCTTCGCGCCGATTATATATACATTTTCCACTCGAAAGGTGTGAGTATTCTGGAAAAGAGAAGGCCGTGATTAAAAGTGCAGTCATAAGAGAATTGTTAACTAAAACTTGACCCTTTATCAGAAAAGCGCGAGCATTCTGAGAATGTCGTGAAATTGAAAGTAGAGAAGGTTGTGATTCTAAGTACAGTCGCAAGAGATTTGTTAACTAAATCTCAAACGTTTCTCAGAAAGGCGTGAGCATTCTGAGAAAAAGAATTTGTTAACTAAATCTCGAACATTCCGCCCGCCATCAGAAACATGTTGATGATATTAGTCCGAATCTGGGATGGGTAGAATCTCGAGCTTACAAACGGGTCTTTTCGTGGTGGTGTTGGTGGTTTTCACAGTAACCACTCTGAAAAGACCGTTGAATTTATATTTTTAATTTACGGCCAAAAGAAATGATGCTCTCTATAGAGTTATACTTTACTCACAGTATTATAGGTTATGTTAGTCTCCCTTATCGACCTCAAAATACATATTGATTAAAATAAATATTAAAATCAATATTGATCTACCTCATTGATTTTCGTTCTTATGCGCCTACTTTCAGCTAGTCTATGCAACGCTGCGCGGTCCCGCACAAATGCTTCTCAGCAAGATCGGATTAATTAAGCTTATGCGGCTCCATATAACTCTCTCTCTCTCTCTCTCTCTCTATATATATATATATATATATATATCTCTTTGTCCGACTCGAAGCCTGTAGTGTCTCGAGTCGGTTAGGAACAGATCGTATTGATCCATACTGCTTGTAATTAGTCTTTGTCTTAAATGTTTGTTTGAATTGTATGTTGAATTGCATATTCCTTGCTATCATAATATTCAAGCGTAAATTGAATACCGCTCAGCTTGGGGGGTTCTATTAATTATTAACTGTATTATTTATTATAGTAATTGACTGTCTACACATGAGAGGTGAAATGGTGGCAGCTATTATGCCTAGGTCTTTCCTATTGTTTTTAGTAGGCTCGTATTACAAGATACGTGATGGTTATATTGACCATTGCCGTAAAAAAGGTCATAAACGAGAGAAGTAAATCCTCGATGTACTTTCTGATTATAGTCGTAGGCTGTTGGGACACATCTGTCAATCAAACATTTTGAATATTTTTAAAAGAATTTATAAAAATAAGTAGTGCAGACAAAAAAGTAGTGCAGACAATCGAAAAACCAACGGAATCTCGAACAGAATCAAATTTTTAGATGCAATATGTTCAAATTGACAATCGTCAGTACACTAAATTAATTAATTTTTAGAAAATTTAGGTAGACTAATATATCGAACATAATTTGAAAAATAATTTTACCTTACTTATACCCTTCAAATTTATAAACTCCTTATATAACATTTATATTACTTCTCCAGGCAATATTATATTTATATATATATATATATATAATAATAATTTATAATTAAATAATTTTAATATAAAAAATTATTAGTAATAAAATTCGTTATTTTATTATTTAATAACGAGTAAAAACATTTGTATAATTAAATTGGAGTATAGGAGATATAAAAATAATTATTGAAATATATATTATTATATTCAGTTGAGGAATAAAATGAAACATCAAATGAAATCAAATAATTTCTTGTACTGTTTACTTTGTAAATATTATTACATTCATAGACTGTAGGCCATCTAACTTTTTATATATTTCATAATAAAATTAATATGATCTTAACTAATTAATTTTATAAAATATTTTTAAATAATTATAACCTACAAGTTTAAGACTAATTAATAATATTAATGTAGATAGTTAAACTAATGTGAAAATTTATAACATTAAGTGTAGATAGTTAAACTAATGTGAAAATTTATAACATTAAGTGTAGATAGTTAAACTAATATATATAAGAAACATTTATGTGTTATTATTTATACTATGTACCCATTGCAATGTACATATTATGCGGACAAAATAATATTCCAGGTTTGATTGTAACACTTATAATCAATAAAACTTCATATTATCTAATAGTATACATACAATTAGCATTTTATAATTATATCTACATGTTTTACTTTATTAAACCTAATGAAGTTCTATTCCAATTCTGTACACTTCAAAGAGATGGTGAACACTCCTTCGCTATCTTACTTATACAGATGCACAAAATTAATCAATACCGTATCTTAAATACTATATAAAAAAATATAATGAACTTAATAAGAAATTAATAATTCTATTTATAATAAATCAAAAGAAATTGACTTACAAATCTTAAAAAGTAATTTAAATAAATCGAAATAATATCAAGCAATGGCCATATTAATAAAATCATAAATTAAATTTATTTAATCGTTTATTATAATATATGCAAAAGTTTTATATAAATATCTATTCATTCATAGGCTTCGAACAATCAAAATTAATTTGCATTTTTTAAAATTACACTAACGCATGTATAAATTCAATTCAAATCAACATACTGTAATAACCATAAAATAGATTAATGTAGGTATTTCATATTTATCATCCCTTATACTATTCGAATAAATGTTATAATGAGAAAATATATATCCTTATATTTAATAGTATTAAATAGTCCAAAATTAAATATTAATTTAATTATTTAACCCAATGCTGAATTAACTATTTTAATTTTTTATTCTATAAATATGTTTAATTATTTAAAAAATAATAAGAAAATATGTAATATGTTAAATTTAGATTAAGTAAATGATCTTTAATGTTTTTTATATCTATATAACATTTAGTTACTTTTAATTGTAATTCATACTCAGATCTTTAAAATATTACATATTATAATAGGGTATAAATAAAGTTATAAGCCGCGCGCGCGCGCATGTGTGTGTGTGTGTGTATGTGTGTAAAAAATGTTCATAAATTGTAATTAACAATAGACAAATACTAAATGGCTAACGATTCTCCGTCAAAAATGAAATTCGTCATAGAATGGATCTCAATTGTCGCTAATCGTATCTGTATATATTTCAAACATGGATTAGATGAAATATAGAGCTGAATATAAATCTCAATTTACTAATGTTTTAATATTAAATTAAATTTTGAAACCTTTTAAAATAAAAAAAAAATTTACATTCAAAATATTGCTGAAAACCTTTTAATAATTGTTATATATTTCATTTATTATTAATATATATTTAAGGCTATATTCAATTACTATTTCAATGTTTTAATTGGGAAGAAAATTTCTAATTTGTAAATTTTTTTCTTTTTTTTATAATGAATAAAACTTATATTGAAGAGAAATATTTCTAAATGTATAAAATATTTTTAAACTAATGATTTACGTACATTAAAAAAAGATAGAATATTATTAAAATATTCATGAAAACATAATATTGAATAGTATAAAATAATAAAATTCTGCAAATATTAAAACAATAAATTAATGGAAATTTTAATAATAATTTTACTAATTTTATATTTTTACATCTATTGTTCGGGCAACTTTCCCGATAATGAGCTCTCCCGAAGGTGGAGGGGGGAGAGGCCGATAGTGGTAGAGGAGAGATGGCGGGGTAAACGAGAGAAACGAAGACGCGGAGGGTGTGAACTGATATTTATTGAAAATCAATTAGAAAGTTTATTTACACAATTTTGGTTTTACATATGAAATTACACTGCCTTGTTCTTTACTCTTATTGATTGTTTTTTAGTTTTAATGTTTAATGTTCTTGTATTAATTTATAACAAAAGCACTAATTATTCTTTCTGTTCTATTTACGAAGCGTGAGATTGATTTGTGAGAGATTTGATTTCAACAAGAATTCTGAAGCACAGTCTAGTTTTGATGTCTCACCCCACTCCTATAGTAGGGGTAGTATAGTAGTATATTATATTATAGTATTATATTATATTATATTATATTATAGTATAGTATATTATAGTCTCTTTACATTTTTGGTGATAGTGGGAAGAATTTGCTTATTGTTTGAAGCTAATTTTCTGTTGTCACTGGAACTCTGGAGAAAAATGTTAACGCCCTTTTACAGGAGAAGGGCGAAGTGCCAAGAAGAGGTGGTAACCTTTTGCGACATCGGGCCGCGGCTCGTGCCGTCACCCCGACGTCCTGAGGTCTGGCTGGGTTTTTCCCTAATTCTATTCGTATTCTTTAAAAGCTTATCACGAAATATAGCAATTATGCTGCTATACCTAGAAGGACTTGTCGGTTGTTTTTACTAGGCTCGTATTGCAAGACACGTGATGGTCATATTTACTATTCCGAAATCTTTTCGAGGCACACTCCGAGTAAACATGCTCGTAAATGATCATAAAAAAAAACCAAAATATATTCGATGTATATTTAAAGAATATTCTTAAAAGAAAAAAATGGCAATCATAAACGTATTGAATGTATGAAAAGAATTTACAAGAGGTAGTATCGCGAGTCGAGGAACTGCATGATTTTCGAACAATCTATACTTCTTGTAAAATATATTTCTTAATTTTCAATTCTTAATTCCTATTTTTAAAGTTTGTGCTTTGGTTAACTATTCTGTTGAAATTTAGGGAAGATCAGCCATTTACACTTGATTACACTCATGCTTCTTGTAAATTTGATTTCTTAATTCTTAATTCTTAGTTCCTATTTTTAAATTTTTTTAACATCAAAAAACTACTCAATAATATCTTTTCTTATAAACTTTAATGGAGATTCAAATTTTAAATTTAATTATTTATATTTCTCACTAAACTCTATCAATAATAGGTATTGCTTTCATTATCAACAACTATGACAGTATTGGATTTTCATATAAATTTTTACTATATGTGTCGAGCTATCCTCTACCTAGCTCTCATGGGCTCAGCTTTATCTGTTCCGACGGTCTACTGATAGGGATTTCACCTGCTTGACTGTATGCACTCCCTGATGTTTAGAAGTGGGGATATAATAGGACTGAGTGATGTTGGTAGGATTAATTGAATCGTTAATAAAGAGTGTGTTCTGTTTCTAATTATTTAATAATAAATGTTCTATTGTTGGTGTACAGTGGATGGTATAATTATTGTGCGTTGTGGTGTATGTGTGTGATTTTAGAAGTCGCAGATGACCCCCGAGTGTTAATTAATAATGGCCGTAACGCTTGAACGGAGATTCAATGGTATTCTGAAATCGACTGTGTGCGCCTTAGCACCGTTTACACTGAGATGGATGTAATAAACTTCTATTACGATGCAAGATTCAATTGCAAGTTGACCCTACTTTCTTTATCTTACATACTACGCGAGTAGTCCCAAAAAAGGTCCCTGACCCAGCCGCTTATAGGCGGGATGCATCAGTTCGTTAACTAGGTACGGATACACAGAAGAGGGAGCTTTCCTCTTTGAATTGTTGCTGACAAGGCCTCAGTAGTTACCTTTACCTACGTTGCTGCTGAATGGTATCTCAATTCATTTGAACGGAGTGCGTCTACTTCGAAACCATGCATGGCGGCGTTTACCAATCTTCGTTGCCTTATTGCGGATACTGCCTGGATTAGCCCTTGGAAGTCCGAGTGAAGATTGTACGTTAATCAAAAACAACTAAATCGCATTGAATTCACGAAGAGACTTGCTCTGCACTCACAGTTCTCATTACAACTTTTCGTCGCCTTGTCGAAACTAATTCACTCGATTTTTCTCATTACTCCCACGATCAGCAATTTGTTACACTAATTGTCATTGGTGCACTGACTTATTTGTTCTTTTTGTTTTAGACCGATAGACCTTTTCCCGCTCATAGTCATTTATAATATAAATTATACATATTATTCAAAATACTGAATAAACATAAATAATAAATATTTTAAACTACATCAAAATGTATTTATAAAAAATAAATGTTTCATATATTAAAAGTGTCAGCACCACTTCCTAATAACTAATTTTATAAAACATTCGATTGCCGATCTGCAGACCAACAAATGAATATGTTGCCATAAAACTCGACTGTTTTCGTTATACATAGGTATATTTGTAAATTACTCAATTAAACATAATTTTTGTCTTTCATAAATCCCACTAATTTGCTATCATAAAACTAATCTATGATAAAGAAAATAAATGGAATAATTTTGTCTTTGAATTTGCCTCCTTTGCCTCTAGCTTTTACTTTACTTCTTTTTAAAGTAAAAAAAATAAACTAAATTTGTACATTTTTCTGCTTTCAATTAGCTCCGCTGTATCCTTTCACTCTTTTAAACTTACATTCTCTTTCAGTATGCTTGAACCGATTTCTCGGCACGTTTAGTCGTCATTATTCTTATTAAACTTGGTAGTTTAATGGACCAGAAGTTTACGTATTATTTGTACGGACCAATGCATTAACACTTCATTCTCCCCTATCAAAATCAATCCGATCAAAACTAGAGCGCTCTTTGTATCTATTCCTAAAGCATAACTCTCACGTACGTACACAAAATTCTATTCTCACAAATACATTATTATTGTTTGTGCATTGAACATTTTTTATGTCACTCTGAATTTCTGTCCCTTGAAAAAGCTACATTTACGACGCTCTATTAATAATTAGATTCATTTAATTATGATAATGACTTGTTTCATTTTATAATACATTGTTCAAGATTTTAAGAAATTCTTTAAACAAATTTTTATTTGATTACGATCAGAAATTGAGTTTGTGCAATTTTTTACTGAAACTTATATATAAATATGTAATATTAAATAAAGTTGTTCTGCATATTTTCTGAAGCATCTTATGTATAATGAAAACAAAACAAAAAATCATTAACAATTATTGACGAGAAAAAGTTTTGATACCGAATATAATATCTTACTTGAATTAAATAAGAAAAACATTTTTTCATACAAATTTATAAGATCAATTTAATTACAATTATAATTAAACTATCTTCGGCGAGTATTAATTTGCATTTCCTGTCATCACAACTCAAATTAATTCTGTAATTACTGGATCCATAGTTAACTTTATTATGATTGTTCGCGATTCCGACAGAATCTCGAGTCGTCACTTGCGAATATTTGTTTACTTTTAATTGTGACTCTGGCAATAATATTCGGATATCATTTCACGACTTTTACTTTCAAATTATTCTGTTGGAACGTCTTTCGTGATTGCTATACTTTGTTTATACTCCCAGTGTTTCCAGGAAAGAAGTACTCCGAATAGTTCTACATCTTCCTGCCTATCGCGGAAGGGTCTCGTGTGCAGAAGTGGTCATACATCCGAGCGTCCCCGTCGCCACGTCTCGACATACATTTAAAGAAGCTTCGTCCACACAGTGAGCGCGCTACTTGCCCGCGGTTGAATCCTTCC
>JAPYYT010005604.1:0-18116 GCA_030522565.1 Ceratosolen corneri | reverse complement strand
TCCGCCGCCCCCGCTGCCCCTCAAGACCCGCGAGGTCGACTACTGCAATCTGCCGGACGAGAGCGGCAACTTCAATTACTGCTCGAGCGCAGGCCTCATCGGCATCGGCAGACCCGCGATCTTCAGGTCCAAGAGCAAACTCCCCGTGCCGATCGACCTTATGGACGTCCAAGGGAAGCCCCCGACCCCACCCCCCAAGCCCAAGAGGGCGGCACACACCGTAGCCAAGGCCGCCACCCTCGTCTCGCCAAGCGACTCCGAGAGCTCGAATCAGGACTCGGCGTCGACGGCATGACAAGCCCTGCCATTCCTCCCGGCCATCATTCATTATCTGAGATATAGTTGTAGCTGTTATTCTTCCTTTAGTGTTACTTCCTCCATTTATGCGACAATAAAGACTATTAAATATACGTGCACGCGCATCTAATGGTTAAGTCTCACGATTAAACGTTACATAGCGAGAGTCAGAGAGAGAGAGAGAGAGAGCTAAGCAAAAAAAAATATTTTTGTCATATATTTCATAAGCAATGTTTTTATTATAAATCTGTATATTTTTTAACAAGTCGTACAATCTTGCTAATACCTTTTTTACTGTATTTCTGTGGCATTAAGGAACCATAGCTTTTTGATACTAACGAGTTTTTAGTATGAGGTCCTAAAGGCTTAGAGGTGATCCAAAAGTAGGGGTTTTTTCTTCCATATTAGATGCATATACTTGCATATTGACAAGGCAATATCGTTTATGACGAATGTATATTTACAAGTTTCTATAAATAAAATTTTCGAACTTTCATGCTAAATTGCAGAAATCGTTCATACGTAAAGCACTCGTCTTTTGGCACATTGAATAATTGGCTACCATTACCAAAATATACATGTATGTATATATATATACACACGCGCACACACACACACACACACAATATATGTCAAATGTAAAATTGGAAAGATGTTATGTTGTTAATTGCGCGCTGTCGCAGGAAAAGCTTGATCATCTGAATATTAACCGACGACGCTCACCCATGTCATTATTATTATTCACAGTGTTTTTAAATTATGTCTCAAATTAAAAATCAATTGCTTAATTTATTTATAGAAACTTTATAAAAAAAATGTATTAATAGCACATATTGATATACGTTGATGAAGACGTAATTCGCATAATGCCCATTAATACTCATTCGAGTCGTATATACATATATATATATATTTATTGACTGTGCAATTCATTATAATAAATTTTTTATTAGATTGTAAAAATTTTATACATTCGAGGGCATTTTTCCCTCTAGAGTAAATTTGTTTATTATTTATTCTCTTTAATGCAGTACACAAATACCACTATCTTTCATTATCATGCCAAAGAAACCATTGTTAGTATTATTTATTAATATCAGCAGCAATCCTATATAATTAAAGCATAGTATTATCGAGGGTCCCATAAATTTATTAATTACCAACGCCATATGTATATTTACGAGAAAAAAAAGAAAAAAAATGAATTACCCATTAATGATGTAAATTTATTAAAAAAGAGTATTTTCAAAGATGTACTGAAATTAAAAGTTATCGCTGTGCCATTATAATAATAATAATTATTATTATGTAGAAATTATGTTTTATAATTAAAATTGTTTAGGGACCAAACTAATTGCGAATTGATAACTAAAAATTTTCAGAGGTACATTTGTTTATTGTTATGAAATGTCATTTTATACATAATATATATTCTCTTAATTCATAATATCGAGTTATTATTTTATCCCCATGAATTTATTTTCAAAATCAAATTTATTATTCAAGTATTACATTGAACATGACACGATTCGTTAAAAGAATAAAATTCCATTTAAAACTTATCGAGTGAAAATAAAAATTATAATACAATATGATAATCGAACCGATCTTATTGTCGATAATACCGATAATAACGATCGATAGATTTTTTTTTTTTGTAACGTATAAGCGAAGAATAAAAATTACACATGGAGAATTTAAAATTTCTCATTAGAATTTTGTTCTTTACAATATTAAGATAATAAAATCAGTATGAAAATTAATTATAACGATCATTGATAAAATAAATACTTTAAAGAAATTGTAAAATAGCCGTAGAAATTTAATTGAGTTTTCAAAGAATATACGTTTTAAGAAATAAAAATATTTCATAATTTAATATATAATCGTCGATTAGTCATAGGCATTTAATATATCACAATTGATGCAATAACAAAATAAATATTTTACGTTAAATAAATAATTTGAAAAATGAATAAAAATTAAATTTTGATTGAAAAAAAAGCTCTTCTATCCCTCACCACGAGGCTTTCGTAAGATTTTCAGATAAATTGACGGAAAATGATAAGCCAATTCGATCCAAGCAATTCAATTTAAAATTTGGAAATCAATTATTATAGTGAGAAAAGTATGGCACTGGCATTATTAATCATTTGCGCTAATTTAATTTCTCGACTTACGTGTGTCCCCAAGCTCCTAATATATTCTCTGTTATTTTTACCTATTATTTCTTAATTTGCATGAGCAAAGAAGGAGAGAAATAACACTGTGCTTGGCGCTCGTGTGGCTTGATTTTGAATCATACGTATGGGAGGACAGAATGAAAAGTGATTTTAAGTGAAAGCCGATAAGATTTTTATAGCTTAAGAATGCTAAATAAGGTAATAAAAATCGACTTAGTTGTTGGACTTAATGCATAATGGCAAGTCTCGTTGGCACGTACGATCGCTCTTTTACGCCTTGACTAAAACTTTAATCAAAGTCAGATTAAGGCTTCGCTCTTTAGCCCTTTGTCTGTACATGGAAGTTAGGGGTCACAATGCAATGTGAATCATGAGCGAAGCCCAACGATGGATGGACTTTTTATTAAATGTCCTTGCGTCCTTAATTTTCATTAGGAAAAAATTGTTTCGAACTTTCATTCGATTGTTGTTGTTGTTGTTGCTTTTAATGAATATATTAGGTGGAAAATAACGTCCTTTCAGCCTTATGGGGAAATTATAAAATAAAATTGCCTCAATGGTATACTTTTACATTTTCAGATGGTTCAGATGATTCAAGAGGTAAGGTAAAATTAGTTCTTATAAAATGTCATTTATAAATATCAATGTGCGTATACACTCGGATTCGTCAAAATGTCATAGGTACATAAGTTTCTTAAAATTTAAATTATTTATTGATCTTTTTTTTCTTTTGTTTTCTTTTTTTTTTTTTTAGTAGATCATCTTTCTTTAATCTCAAATTCTTCATAATTATTCATTATAATGTACTTTTAAAGTGTATGTCATGTTGAAATTATCGATAATGTATGCATAGATAATCTACACACAAGTGTCAAATAAGCGGATTGTTGTGAATTTTTATTAATACGAACATCAAGTATTTTAGAGATATTATGTTCCTGCGCAATTTTCTCATAAGCTTCAGATTATTAAAATTGCTTTAACGTTCGTTCAATATTGACGATCATATTGCTTTTACTTAATACATGGAGACATAATTTTATGCACCAGCATCACATTTACATCTACTTGGTGGTGAATTGTCGTCCTCTAAAAAAAAAAAAAAAAATCAATTGGTAAGAAGCTGCGATAATTAGCTGTTTAATGAAAAAAAAATTTATCCTATATAATCTTTACATTGAATATAAAAACTTTCTAATAATAGATATTGCCCGCCAATGTGTAATTTGTGTAGTGTAATTTATTATATAATTTAATGTAATTTATACAGTTCTTTTTCAAAATACTTCATCTGCTGTTCCATTTGACGCTCGCAACCAACTATACTTCACTTCTCAACTTAAATATAATAATTTTGTACGAGAGCAACTATCAGTAGCAATTACGTACGAGAGTAAATAAAACCTTTTACTAATCATTGTAATTATTCATTGTAAATAAGGCAGATCCACGTGGAAATGTCTAAACAGATGATATTTCGTGATTACAAATTTAAGCCTTTATTACAAATTTCCAAAAATATTTCTGCATGTACGGTACGTTATTACACAAACTAGAAATAATAATCTTTAACACCGCATCATCAAATATTTATAATTAAAATATTTATAAGTAAAGGTGTAATTTAAATTGACAACTTTAATATGAAATATTATTATTACTAATACAATACGTGTAGTATGCCCATATGCATGTACACTCATTGTTAATGAATATCCTTAAATTTATTACAAATGATATTAAATAATATCTCGTAACATAATATTTTTTCGCAATTTTACAACCTGTGCCAGAGTCCTCGCACTCGTCTAAATTCATCTATCAAAATTTTACAAATACTTTCAATTAAAATAGACTTCATGGGCATCGGCAAAGGAGATTTTTGAAGAAAAGCGCCGTCAAGATATTGAAAATTGTTGTACTTTGGTTTGCTATTACGATGCGGTCGAAAGGACTGAAAGAATTATTTCAAATAAATGAGACAAAAAAAATGGTTCAAATGTATACGTAAACATGAGAACCAATGCAAGCTCCTATAAACTTGAACGTAATTTCAATTATTCTTAACAGGTGAAAAGAAAATTAATTGCCATTGGGAGTTGGTCAGCGGTATTAGTAGTAGTGGCGAGAGTTGTTTCGTGAGAAGGTCCGAGGGAATATTTCCTTAGATTAAGAGCTGTAAATCAGAAATTAATCCGAGTGGAATAGAGTATAACGGTGGTCGCGTAAGCAGGGAGAAGTAAAGTCAGTTCTCACAAGGGACTCGAGGTAGGTAAATGGACTATAGCCGTAGGCCATGTGATTAAGGGGCACAAGGTGGGTAAAGGCACATTTAGGTAGTAAGCTTAAGTGGCAAGTGACTCAAGCTCTGTTTATAATCTTTATAATCTCAGATGAACTTTCCGGTCTTTCTTTCTCTACTTCGCTACGACCCCCTCCCAACCCTCCATTTCTCCCCGTAACAGCCGCTCACACGTATACGCGTATCCGCAAACCTTTTGCAATTGACTGAAGAATTTATTTCGGAACGGTCTTTACCTCCATTGCCTATCCTATCACTATTATTTTCTAGCTAGAAAATTATTCTTGTGTTTTTATTATCTCTCACTCTCTCTCTCTCTCTCTCTCTCTCTCTCTCTCTCTCTCTCTCTCTGTCTGTTCTTTTGCCGTACTCTACTTCTCTCGCTGCTTTATTCCGTCGCTTTCGCTCGGAAGCGTGCAGATTCATCTCTTAAATGTATCTCATTTATTGAATGTTCTTCACCCTAAAATATACAAAAGTTTAATTAATTGTAAATCAACGATATGCTAAAAGTTGATAAATTTAATTAAATCGATATTTTAAAATAAGCATAAAAGATATGATTATGACTATTATTATACATATTCGTGTGTGTGTGTGTACGCGAATATTTTACCGAATGAAAATTCTAAGAAATTAAATCTCTCCTTCTACATTAATATTTATTTTTCAAAAGCTTTACGTATTTAATGTGTAATATTGATTTAAACTTATTTAATTGTTTAATGACTTAATGATTTAAACATTTAAATAACAAGACTATTTTAAATTATTCAATAATTACTTTCATTTAATTTTACTTAAATGGCATTATTATTATACGTCTCCCTAATTTTCTAGAGATATAAATACAAATTCAACCAACTTACCTTCATAATATTCCACTTTTTTTTCCATTTAAATAAATTATTATACATTTTTTGTAAATAAATGTACTGCTCGGAAAGTGGATTTTTTTTTTGTATTGTAATTTTCTAAATAACATGAAAATAATATTTGCAACTAAATTGTCGATTACCATACGTCAATTCTCAATCATTAAGGTAGATGGCAATTATTTTTGGACGTGTAGTTAATAATGGTAAGACCATTATTTAAATGAATACTTTGTAAAAAATAGTAACATCGTTAAGAAAACTATGAAAGGTATATTCATTTTCTTCTGACTTTAAGAAATTAATTTACGTAATTTATAATATTATCACACTATTTATAATATATAATATATATATATATAGTAATATAGTATAATTTATAATATATATATATATATAGTAATATAGTATAATTTATAATATATATATATATATATATAGTAATATAGTATAATATATATAATATATATCACACCTTACTTATCGATTCTCGCTGAAATTGTTCCATTTAATTAGTTTTTCCTACGACACATTTTCCACTCGTTTGTCTCACACAATATATACATTTTACACCTTTCGCGTTCGTATCTCCCTCCCCACCCACCTCCTTTTATCCCCTTTTATACCCAAGGCTTAGGACTCTAATGAATCTTATTTACATTCGATCCTTTCGAACTGAGGATAAATTATTTACAGGCGCCGCATCATTTGTTGCTGCATGACCTACCTGCAATGCAACCTACGCTCACACACATCTACACGTGACGATGATTAATTATTCGACTTGCCTGTGCTGTATCCACTTTCAAAAGTAAGGGTGAATACGTATATACGGGATCTGTTCTCTCTTGGCCACTTTATTGCTGTACTTTATCAAGATTTCGTCGATGGATATTGATAAAAATGAGATCTATTTTCGCAGGATTCGTCTCGCCGTTCTATTATTAGTGAATTAATTACATTAGCCCAAACACGCTCGTGCATGATGGCCGTATACATGATGTTTATT
The DNA here is from genome assembly GCA_030522565.1 of Ceratosolen corneri. Classification (NCBI taxonomy): domain Eukaryota; kingdom Metazoa; phylum Arthropoda; class Insecta; order Hymenoptera; family Agaonidae; genus Ceratosolen; species Ceratosolen corneri. Next base: position 11,450 of record JAPYYT010005604.1, on the reverse strand, counting down.
GGTTTGTTTATTGGCTTGCATTTGTAAGAGTGAAGAAATAATGAAGATGCATCCGGCCTTTCTAACATTTCCTTTACATTTAGAAGAGAACTGATATTGATGCGATTACAAGTTGCGTCCGATTATATAATGTCAATAAAAAGAATAATTTTAATAAAACGAAAGATCTAAAAAATTGTTTGGACATTTGCAAGTAAATTATAAGAATTGTTTCATTCCAATCGAGTCTGGATTATTATTATAATGCTCGTATGACTTACATGTAATTGTATATCATAAGAGCTTTATAATGTTTGACCAATTTTTTATTAATCACAAGTATTTTCAAGTGGTTTTCTATATGATGTTGATGAGACATTTGCCTGTGTGGAGAGCCAATAAATTAATATTTTTAAATTAAAATAGAAGATAAAAGTAGCAGCGCGATGTCAAAATATTTATTTGTAAGTATATCTAATTTTTTAATATTTATAAACGCCTAAAAAATTGACGTTTTTAGCTGAATCAAAAGTTCAAGCTTATTAATGTTGTAAAAACTACTACCTCCAACCTTCTGAATTTGATAACCGCAAGAGATCCTAAAATAAACATTTAAATTTATGTCTAACATTTACAAACACATGGATGATTAATAATGGGAATAGAATAAATAATCGTTTGGTTGCACATATTTGAGAATACTACAATTAAAAATTATATAAATTTATTTTCGAAGCTGCAGTAGTCATTTCATTCTGTGATGTTGACGGATACAATTAAATAAAATGACAGATTACGAGAAGATGATAAATGTAATAGTTATAATAGTTAAAATAAAATATAATAGTTTTATTAGTAATATATAATAGTTAAAATAATAAAATTTAAACTTATGTTCGCGATTCCGGCAGATTCGCGAGTCTCTACGTGTTAATTTTTGTTTACGATTTTATAATCACACCACTTTATACCGTTTCTTGTTTTATTCATTATATATAAATCTTTATTTGTTATTACGTTATCCGGATTACCTTAATTTTCTTTTTTATTTTACTCCCTGCTATCTCTCCCCTTCCACTATCTGAAATTTCACACTCGGGGTTACGCCCGAACAACTTATAATAGTTAAAATAAAAATTTGCTATACAGTAGCTTATTATAAAAACAATAAATAGTTGAGAAAGAAATATAAATAGCAATGAAATCAAGGACACGATAAACATCATATTTTTGTTTTAATCGATTAAAATATGTGATGATCTAATTTTTTCTCCTACATTTAATAAGTTTTGTAACAGAAAAATATTAAGAATATTACAATTGGCAATTTTTTAATTTGTTGAAGACGCTGAAATAACAGTAGCAGAAACGTTTATTTTTCAAACGTACATGTAAATAGAAAAGTTAAGCAAGTAAATATATATATAAAGTATACATATTTATATAAAGTATAATTATTATTCGTGTTAGAAATTTATTTACTGCACAGAATTATTGTAAAAACAAAAAAAATTAATTCAATGGGTTAATAAAGCCTTGTTGTATAAAAGATTTAATTTCTAATTGTGACAAATCAATTAAATCGGACAATTTAATTAAGACGAGTAAAGGTAAGAGATATTTAAATACAATTTAATTTAAGATACTTAAAGCTTGTATTCCAATATTAAAAAAATTATAATAAAATCTGAGGGAGTGAAATGCTTTCTATTGTGCTCTAAGTAACTCAAATATAATCAGATACATTTAGGATAGAAATGCACAAAGAAATATCTCGGAAGCTTAGTGGTGGCCTTATTAAATTATTTTAAGTGAGGAAGCTTTTATTGTCATAAGCATCATAAAAGCGTAGACGGACATATGAAAGCAGGACTGTGTGACCGAAGTGACAAGCAAAAAAGAGAATAAAAAATCGAAAAATGATGCAGTGGCAATAACTTGTTAAAAATGATGAAATAATGACTCTAAAAGTCTTCGCTAAGAGTTTTGTATAACAGATATAAAAACTGTTTTTATATTATTCGAAATTATTTTTATATGCTTCTAATTTCATTTTTAATGAAACGATGCATTATTACATTCACCTTACATTAATCAATATTACATTGATAATTGCAATGACGCAAAACTTCAAATAAATCAATCAATATAACCCCATTCGATGAATTTATTAAAATTGAATTTCTCAAATCGTTCAGAAGTTTTACAAAATTATTCTTCAAAGCATTTTTAACGCGTTCATTGTAACATTAAACGCATATATATTGTAACACAATAGAACATACAACAAATAAGTACTTCTTATGCATCAAAGCCTGTTTTATTGAGAAGCATCCACTCGTGTATCATTGGTATAGGTACAGTGATGCACATCATTAGTATTACATACTTTTTAATGCCTCTACATATTAAATTTATCTCGAATAATAAGAATTTTTACGACGTGCATACATTTATATTTCTATTGCATGAATGCTTCAACGATGTAAGTTAAAATTACCTCCAATTCAATGTTTCGACTGTACGGTTACTGCTATACTTTATCTAAATTCATACGAAAGGAATAAATAAATATTTGCAGAAATTTTCTAGACCTATTTTCTTTATGGTAAGAAGTTTACTTTAATATTATCCTTTATGATACAAATCACTCATTAAACAAAGGTTATTAATTAAATTTGTATACAAAAAATTACGTGCACACGCATACATACGCGCATACGTACACACGCGTACATGCATGCATACATACATACATACATACATACATACATACATACATATACATACATATGAAAAGATAAGAAAATATCTTTGCGAAATTAAAATGCTTATTTAATATTTTCAATATTATTAAAATTATAATATACAATATAGATTTTTCACATTTAAAAAATCTCTAGTTGCTTTGGAAATATAAAAAATCAATCACTCAAAGATAAGGCAAAGTAAAAAAGAAGAAATACAGAAGGAAAGAGATAGATATGATCCAAGGGTCGGAATAAGTCTCGATACGGGCTTGGCATCCATAAATTCATAAATCGTTTTCTCCCTTCACACTTCTCCCCACCCCTTCCAGCCGTACAGCCATCGCGCTTACGAAAACTAATAAACGCTCCTGGTATATATATATATATACATATATATGTGTGCGTGTGCGTGTGTGCGTGCGTGTGACTAGAAGAACCCCCCGTACCATGCGCAAGCGAACGAGCGCGACAAACGCTTATAATCTAATTAAAACTGAAACCCCAAAAACCATATTCACCATTATTACACCGGCCGTAATATTTATAAATGCAAGTTAATGTAATTACACAGTGTCATGTAAGTTTGACAATAATGTAATGAACAGTGTAACGATATAAAAGTATACAATTTATGCCTTTAATTAACGTGCATCGATAGCATGAAAATAGTATGCCCAGTAGTAATGTAATATATATTTATCGTAAATCAATGTAATAAAGAAAGCATAAGGAAATGGCAATTTTTAGGTAATCAACATAGTAATGATCTATTGAAAAGATAATAAACTCTTTAAAATTTTAGCTAAATAATAAATTACATAGAGACAAAAGTACTTTTTAAAAAGACTATGATAATGATTTAACAGATACTCGATTAATGTTAAAATAAAATAAAAGTTGTAAATATGAAAAATAATATTCTCACAAATTTATTGAATAAAGTGAATAAAATTATATATATTATATGTATTCTTATCTAATTTATATATAATGCGTATATAGTTAGGTGTACATTAATTGTTTTTATTAAAGATGTGTTCTGAAAATTTTTTGTACAGTATTGCGTAATTTATATTTATAATATATTTATAATATATAATTATAATTATACAAAACATTTTTTAGTCTATTTTTAATTAATTAATTTACAATACTAATTTATTTAACGTTCTTAATAAGTTGATGTGCACTTTTCGAAAGTTGTATAAAGGAAAAAAGTTTTATACAAAATTGTTCATACACTGCTCGTAAGTTATATGTACACCGTTCGTAGTGTCCGTAAAGTTGTATGGATAATTATAATTTAATAAACTTCAATTTCTAACTAAATAAAATCAATTGGCAATTAATTTAAAGAATTGAATTAAAAAAAATTTTTTCTCTCTACTATTTAGGCAATATCGACAATTTTGCAATATTAATGAATACACAGTCTAGGTATAATGTTCGTAAGAAATATTTAAAAAATTTTTATTATAAAGCGTCATTCTTTTCTGCACTACGTGTTCATGTAATTTTTTTTATTACAAATTATATATATATATGATGATGTGAGATCGTCTCTTATAAAATTATTTGAAATAACATTTTAAATAAGTATATTTAATATCTCGTTGGCAACTTCTCTTATTAATGCTCCTTTATATTATGAAAAAAAAAACAGTCTGGTACGTTCAGATTAACAATGAAAAAGAAAATGTTATTTTTTCATTAAATAATAATTCTATATATTATTCTTTTGATATAGTATTTAGAAAATATCACATTAAGTCGTCTTATATTACAAACAATATTAATACAATTCGTAGATCCGTTGGTAAGTCATTGCGAGCCCTCGCAAAAAAAAACACTTTCAAGTAAAAAAAAAAAAAAAAAAAAAAAAAAAAAAAAAAAAAAAAAAAAAAAAAAAAAAAAAAAAAAAAAAAAAAAAAAAAAAAAAGACAAAAAAGTGAACTTCCATCGTGCGTTAAAAGGAAAAAGAAAGGAATACACGATAAAAGTGAGTATGAGGTTCTACGAATGAGAATCTGTCGAGAAATAAATAAAATGAGCCATAACAGAAAAGGGTGTTTATGATGCGCGCGCGCGCGCACACACACACACGCACGCACACACGCACGCACACACACACGCACGCACACACATTGCGGTCTCGTCGATTATTAATTCCATTTCAATATTAAATATCGTGGCTGGCGTGTGTGTATGCTCGTGCGTAACACGTGTCCGCGCCTCTTCTCGCCGCCGGCGACCCACACCCCCGGGGGTCAGGCCGCAAGCAACAAACAGGGGTGTCGTGGAAGGGGGTGGTTGGAAGGGGGGTGGGGGGGTAGGCGAGCGATGTGGGAGAGGGTGAGGCTCGGTGATGAGATTCGAGCGAGAGTTTAGTTTGTTTGAATTGGCGCGAGCCTTTGCGCAAACTCGCAGCCAGTCGTGCTCCGAGCGCACATTCGTGCTGTTTGCGCCGCATTACGAGTAATTATTTGGTTAGGATTTTCGATCCCAACCACCTCGCGCGCATTTCACGGCTCGCCACGTTTATTGCGCAATCGCATTTTCCTGACGCCCCCTCCCCCCCGCCGCTCTCTCCCATTATACCGATCCCCTTGACTTTTTAATCTACCTTTTAAGGATTTTTTCGCTTCGGCCACCCCTGGGTATGCCGAGCTTATAGTGTATGCATAGGCATTGATTTCTCGATCTCGCGCTTAATCGAATCGTATATCATGCGTCGGTACTATTAACATATGTCACAGTTGCGAGGCAATAATTTTCAGTGCGCTGAAATATTTGTGAATATGCAAAGTCTAATAAATCCATTGGCCACGGCGACTGTTTAACATTGGGGTCTCCGATAATTATTCAGCGCTCGTAGTTTCATAATTTCTCCGGTTATTTATGAACTTAATTTGATACGTATCGCCAAGTTTTTTGCGCGCGAACGTCTATATTAATAGCTCGGCCGCGAATTGTTATTGAAAAATAAATGACGAAAAACTAATGGCTGTTAATAAAATAATTCGACCGTTTGCGAGCATATATCACTGGCCGGAGTCGTAAAGTATCTGCCTTTTTTGCCAGGATCCATCGGAAAGAAAAACAATTCGATAAGAATTTATGATCTTCCGAAGCGCACATCCACGCGCGCGCGCTTGTATATAAAACCCGTTTTAACGCGGCGAGCCGTTGTTCGGCTCGAAGCTCGGGACAAGTATCGGGAGAGAGAGAGAGAGAGAGAGAGAGAGCTCATAAAGAAAAGCGGAAGCCTTGTTTGGTAAAGGTGAAAGAGAAAAGGAGCGGCGGGGCGGGCTGGTGGAAAAAAATTGGCGGTTTCGAGGTCTCTTCGAATCCGCGGCGGCTGAACGACGTAAACGATCAAGTTGTCACAAGTGCGAGCAGTGCAGCCGCCGCGCGCTCCCTTTCCGATTCATAAGCCGGGTACCAACGCCTATACAATAACAACTAACTAGGCGTGGTGCTTGGGTTTGCTCTTTGAAGAGGGTCACGAGCTACATTATGTGTGCAACCTCGCATTTAATAGCCTGGAAGCACGTATAGATATATGTAACCAATGCAACTGACGGGGCCTCCCTTACTCGCACTACGTTTTTCCGTCTCTCATTCTTTCGCTCCCTCTCTCCCGCTCTCTCCCGCTCACTAAACGAGGACGCTGAACGCCATCCCATCCTTTGACAGGTTGATATTCAGCTACGAGGAGAGGGCTACCTCACTCGAAAGCGTCACTCTATCCTTTTGGATTTCCCTCCTCTTCCTTTTCCTTTCATCGAGCTCTAATTAAGACAAAATATACGGGATTCGAGGAGAAAAAGCATTCGTGAGAAAGGTTATTGCGCAACGTGTCATTTCGCATCTCAGTTTCCCCTCCCACGTCTCACTCCCATTATTTTAATAAGCCATCGAGAAGACGCTTTTCCATCGATTCCGCCAAACTTGATCAATTCTCGAAGCAACTGATTGATCAAACTCATTTTAACGAGCACGATTATTCATATTGAACTATCATTCGACTCATTATGTACATTAAGCAGCGTTTCGTTTTAGCTTCATTTGACGCTACATTGGCAGTGCTGTTATTACAAGCAATTGCGTGCATTTAATGTTGCATGACAATTAGCATTTAATGTAAGGGCTTGATTAGTTATTTACTCGAGTGAGCTTACAAAGTCAATAATAAATGTGCGCACAGTGCTTTCGCTACACGATTTATTCACTATGAAAACGTACTTACTATAAACACTTCTTCCTCCATTTTAATGCCCTGAAATGATAAATAAGTACAATTAATCCGCTTTTTAGTCCGGCCATCCTCGTGCAATCGTCACAATTTCCTAATAAATATTATGGAATTATCTGGCAAAATTTGTATTCGAAATTACACATTGAAGAAATACGAATAAAAGTGTCCTATTTCATGGAAGCTATTAGAAAGCTATTAGATAACCAATTTGCCGAGCTTATCTCTCTCTTTTAATTTGCAGTCGTGTAAAACAATATAAAATGCATTATTACGCAATAGACGCAATAGACTTGTAAAAATAGTCCATCCGAAGCTAGAAAATGAAATTTATCGATTACATTCCATTCGCTACTAATATTCACATCAGATTAAAAATATTACTTATCTTGTTATATCTTGTAGCGCAGTCGTAATTTAATTTGTATAAATCTTATGAGTTGGTTGGTGCTTTCGTGTTAACTACTCGCGGTAACCGTAAACTCCCAATCATTAATTAGAGAAACATTGAATTTAAATGCTTATTATTCGAATACGCTCAATTAGTATTCAAACATTAGTATTCACAAACAGACAGACACCTCTCGTTCATTCAGGTATGCCGATGCCTAGGAGTAGGCATTGAAAAGTTGGAGTATATATATATATATATATATATATATATAGAAGCCAAGTTCATAAAGATAAAATCAGCTAGCGCTAGAACTTTTGTCGAGGAATTTAAAAGTAGTAAAACAACACGAACGATCGAAATAATAAAGTATGTTGTGTTAAAGATTGATGAGCGACTAGTAACGGAAACATTTAACAGGTATTTATCTAAGGAGGTGCAGAAGCCGGTGCGACCCCTTTAAGAAGATTAGGGTGGAAGCTCTCATGGAGCTGTTTACCGAGGAGAGGAAGCCGAGGTCTGAGACGCATATCGCAAAGTCGCCGACCCGTAAACGAATCTCGTATTTTGAAAACGGTCCGTGGATGTATAAAGAAGACAGAGAGAGAGAGAGAGAGGGGAGTGATATAAAGAGAATTGAAAACGAAGGAGGCTGAGGATTAGTCGGCTGGCTTTCGAAAGTAAACCGCGCAAAGGAAAAGCCTTGCTGCTTAAAGCTTTGAGCCATCAGCAGTAGCAGCAGCAGCAGCAACAGCAGCAGCAACAGCAGCAACAGCAGCAACAGCAGCAACAGCATCATCATCATCAGCAGCAGCAACAGCAGCCGACGTCGTAGACGCAGCAGCGCCTTAGATCTTTGGGATTCCGTGAATTCTCGTGGTCCACTGAACCAGGTTTTCCAGATTTGTTTGCTACTTTTCTCGGATTACCGGGGTCAGATCGGATTTTCATAAGCGTTGTGTGCCTCTTCAACGAAATAAAAGAGGAGCTAACTCGTAAGACTTTTGCTTCGATATGGTGGATAAGATTTTGTAAACAATAAATTCCCTTCACTACCGCCTTCAATGGCTTTAACAAAGAAAGTTTAACAATCTCCCGAGCCATAATCTCTATATGTTTATTTATATTCAGTTGATATTATGACGTCTGGAATGCATATTAAATGGCCCAATAGTATTAATAAATAGCAAGTCAGGTTTGATGTGGATGAATCGTCAAATTAGGAGATACGTATGCTGTACGTGCCTATAATTTATAATAAATTTTAGAACAAATTTATAATTATTAATAATTATTTTAATCTTTAGTACTTAATAATTTCCTTCTCTTCTCCAAATGCAAACAATACAATTAATTCGTTTATTTTTCTTTTTATATATTTTAAATTTCGTCAACGTTTGGTAAATGTTAATAGTATTGTTCAGGTAATGAAATAATAGTTTGATATATTGACGATTTTTATCTTAAAATTTCGTTATAAGATAAAATTTTAAATAAAATAAGACAAAGCATACACACTCACTTTACTTCACTTATTATCTTTTTCACATTTTATTTTACACGTAGTAAATAAATTATAACCAAATACAGTATTGGCTTTTCAAATTAATGAAAAGTTTCATTACAAGAGTCTTGTATGTAATATAAAGAACAATATTTGTTAAGTTAATGTATCTTTACATAGGTTATATCAAATCGAAACAATTATATTACGAATTTTTTAATTGACAAAGCAAGAACCGCGATGAATTCCATAAATATCTTATAAACATTTAATTCGACGTTTTACGAACTAGGAATAGAAAAATTGATAAAAATTACTATAATTTTGATAAGAACGTAGAAATACACGAATCAGTATATTTATACATTCATCCACATACTCGAACAAATGATTAAATCAATACAAAATATTTAAAATTCGAATGCAGTGCACAATGATATGTGTGTGTTACGTTAACACTTATCTATTCACAATATTTAAAAGAATAAAGAAAATTCTATTGCTTTCGCATGGATAATCGGTAAATTACATTAATTTCACGAATTCTTTTATAACATGCAGATTTTCTGTCCACCTTGTATCTATAAATGCGTGTGCCCTTTTATAACATAAGAAACATCTGAATATTGCATAATTATAACATCATTGAATTATGCAAAAACGTTCAATTAATACAGTAAAACGTGAGTATTTATTCTAGAGAGAAGCGAAATTTATTTAGACATAATATATTTTCGTGAACCTAGAATATTATACTAAATAAAGAACAACAAGAGACTTTTTTATGGAAAATCAGTATTTCATATTTAGAAGTAAGTTTGGTGTGAAATGTAAGAACATTTTTATCTTATTTTATCGAGTATGCAATATAGTCAATTTATCAAAAATTTATGTTTATTTGCAAACAATAATAAACGATTATAATTATGATTAGAGAAAATGTTATCTCTAAACAATTTTTGCCAAAAAACTTCTTAACAATCATAAATACAACAATCGTCAGGAAAAATCTGAATATATTCTAAACTAATACTAATTTATTTTTTAAAACAAACTCGTAGAAATTTATTTACATCATAAAATTAATTGAGTAATTTATGACTTGTACTTTGCGAAACCATAATCATAAGAAAACCTATAATCATGCAATGTAACGTGTAAGGGTAATGAAAATATCTACGAAGGATAACGTGGAAAAGTAATCTTTCTATCAAAAAAAAAAAAAAAAAAAATAAAGCACTTAAACACACGCTTACAAATTATATAAATAAAATGAAAATTTTCGAGCTCTGATAAATTTAAACATTTAAGCACGCACAATTTTTTTATTACAATGTCTTTTGGTTTATGGTTATTATACGTACAGTAACATCGTTGAGTTTTATCGTTGATGATACGTTTTAATACAACTTTCCGAATGTATTTCGTAAATAATATTTTCACAAAATTACATTGATATTTATTTGTTGGACATTTTTTTGTTTTGCATTATGTAAAAATTCGCCACGAAAGTAAGAAAAATTGAAGCAAATATGTCTGGTATACGAGTAAAAGGAACATTTACCTAAGAATATTGGTGCACTAGGCATATGCGTACAAAAAGTATGCTTTAATTATTTCTTAAAACCAATATTCCCGGTAAGCCGTGAAATATAATCGCCTGTGCATTGAAAATTTCCTGCGCGCACGTAAATAAATAATTCTGGCTCGTTCGCATCCACGGTGCAGGAAGAAAGGAAAAATTCCAAAGACGATTTCGAGTATTGTAGTGCACGTGAGGGCGAGAGCGAGCGAGGGCGAGAGAGCGAGGGCGAGAGAGCGAGGGCGAGAGAGCGAGGGCGAGAGAGAGAGAGGGCGAGAGAGAGAGAGAGAGAGACAGAGCGAGAGAGAGCGAGAGAGAGAGAGACGGTTTTTGAGAATCATGGTTTTCCGAGCACAACAATGTAGCAGAAGCTAATAACTTAGCCGGTCGTAACGCAAGTGATTCGAAACAAATACATTAGCATTTTTATAGCTATTTGACGACGTTGGTGACTCCCGCAGTCGTTACGATCGTAAAGATACGAGAGATATGAAGTTGGACTCGGAGGCAGGCATCCAAGAGGGAAGACGCGGGAAGAGAAAATGAATCGGGTAAGAAAATCAAGTGGTGCTCGGGACAAAAAGCGAGGAAGAGGAGGAGGAGGAGGAGGCAGGACATAAAAGTGGAAAGGCGAGTTTGGCGTACAGAAAGTGAAGCAGGGGATTGCAACACCCTTTAACTGAAAGGTACACAAGGTGTGGGGAGAGGCGGATGGGCGCGTGCGCGCGAGCGGTAGCTCTCCTCTCCTCGGCTCTCCTCTCCTCGGCTCCTTCCTTTTCGGCCGGCACGTATCTTCACGGGATCTCTGTGTTTTACAAGCCAGCTGTGTATCGTGTTCCATATTGTTGGTCCTTTGTGCCTGCGTCCCGCACTCGAGTGCTTCGGCTTGACTTTGCCCGTTTGTTCTCAGGGCCTCAAAGCGCTTCTCTTTTTCTGCGAGAGCGTCGAGGATCATCTCTTTTCTCTCCCCTCCCCCCACCCCCACCCCA
>JAPYYT010005603.1:0-15894 GCA_030522565.1 Ceratosolen corneri | reverse complement strand
AATTTACATATAAATTAACATGAACTTATTTTCAAAAATCAAATTTACAAATTTAGCTTAATTTGTGAAGAATAACAGACATCTATTATTAGCATAAAATAATGAAAATATTTACCAAACATAATTAAATTAGTTATAGCAAAACATAATTTTTATATAATAAATTAATAATCATATAATAAACTAAAACAGTATATTATTATATAAAAATTAAATATGTTCGGCTAGAAGCATGCTATCATTGTGAAATTATTTTAAAAACATCCTTTATTTTAATAAATACGTTTGCTGGTAATTAACTTAGATAATTAAGTTCGGTAAGGCTTCAATCTTATAATCCGGTAATACAGAAACAATAGGTTCGGTTTTTATTTAATTTATGTTCTTCCACCCGCGTCCGCACGGATCACTTAATAATTTTCGATATAGCATTTGAAATAATAATTGGTATAAATATATATATTTATACCTTAATTCTCATTTAAACTAATACAATACTTTAATTTTTGTTTTATTGAAATTGTATAAAAATAAGTAATTTAAATAATATTAAATTATGAGTAATTTCCAAGTAATGGTTTACTATATAATGCTTGAAAAGTAACATAGAAGTTAATCAGTACATTTAGGAAAAATTTCATCAAAATGGATGCATAAATATAATCTTGAAAGTATTTACTTTTGAAATTTATGTCGGAAATTTAAATCTAGAAATTATTGAATGTGCTTACAAATAATAATCATAATTCTTAATAATAAATTTCTAAAATTTTTTTTCCAAATTATATTCAAACTATAAATAATTTTATATAACTTTGTTTGGTATTCCAATAGTATTTCAATTGTCTATATAATAGTATTTTGTTTGAATATTATTTTTGAATATCGTATTTAAGATTGCCATATGAATATAGTTGTCATATATATAATATACATTTTGTGTACTCCGATGGGTTTTCCCTGTACAGCACCTCGAAAGTTCGACGATAGCCAATATGACCATCACGTGTCTTGCAATACGAGCCGAGTAAAAATCAACGGACAACACTGATTTAAATTTGAAAAGTTTAAATAACAAGCGCCGGTGCAACAGCGCAACCACCACTTTATCGCCTCTACTTCGCCCCAACCCCTTCCAAGGGCGTCGATACTATTTGTCTAGGGTTCCAATGACAACAAAAAATTACTTTTCATCCAATCACCAAAAGTTCCCTTTCTCTAAAAAATGAAGGAGCGGGGCGAGGACATCAAAACTAGACTGCACGCGCGTTGCGCCTCAAAACTCTTTAAGCCATCAAAGTCTCTATAGAATGGTGTTCGGTGCAGTGGTATTACAAAGATCAGCATTGATACATCGTAACTGATATCCGACGCTAACACAAGTCGCTACGAGTCAAGCTACTTTCCTGATGACACCTTCTTCTCACAACTGGACGCCAGTCTTCCCAAAATTCAAGTATAGGAAAAGCGAAAAATGCACCAGGGTCTGCCGTCCGTACAGTGTCCAGGAGGACAAAGCTGGGATTAACGAGCAACATAAGGCAAGTACTGACCGATAATTAACATACTAAACTGAGATCACGTCGATGTTCGATTCACTACTGAACGCCTCGGTAAAGTTGGTCCACATTACGCATTCGGCCCGGCGCCGACGTAATTATTGATATACAACATATTAAACTAAAAGCAACTTGTTTTGCATATATAATTAATAGTTATTCCAACCTTCGCAGTATTCAATTTACACCTGAGTATTGTGATGGTGAGGAATATATAAATCAAGATAGAGACAGCATTACATTTTACCGTATATTCGATACAGACAGCATTATATTTTACCGAATATTCGATAGAGACGGCTATATATATTCTCATATTTTCAATAAAGGCAGTTTTACAGTATTACACACGCTGTCTTTGTCTCTTTCTACCCTGCTATCCCTCCTCTTCCACTATCTGTCCCTCCCTAATACCATCTTGGAGAGAGTTCACACTTTGCTTAGTTCCCGAACAAACTTCAAAATTCAAGTTGAAAATAATAATAAAATTAACAACGAAACAAAAGATTTTATTATCAAACATAAAATATGAGTAACTTACATAACTTGAAAAATTTGCTCGTAGTAGTTTGAAAATACGTACAAAAGATAATTGAATATATATACATTATTTTCTAAATTAATAAATAGCTTACATCATAATATATAAAGAATGTGATATTAGTTTGATAATTGTCGAATTAATTAGGATATAATTACAATGTTTATTATAATTTATACATGAAAAATAAAAAAATATGAAAGATTTGAAATGAAACTAAAATACCACAGAATTTTAATTTAATAATTTAAAAAATAAACATAACTCGTAAATAATTCAATTTCATAAATATTTATTTGTTTTTAAATAAGTATAATTAATTGTAATCAAACGAATTATTTTTATATTTCATATTATATAATACATTTCTCGCTATAAGTACAACATTGTACTGAACAAATCAAAAGTATAATTATTTAATTAAATGTTATACCGAGAGAAAATTTTATTTCAAACTTCCCAGTAATCACAATGTAACTTTGTAATAAAGTTACGGTGACATCGCACATAGTTTATGGTTTTCGATGCTTTATAAAGTCTTCAATGATTAAGAGCATGTCTTAACATGATCTTAAAATTGTTAACGTATTTATATACATAAACGATATTCAATAAAATAAGAGAAAGGAAATGAGACAAAAATTTCAGTCTTAGATAAAAAATGAATATAAGAGAAGATTTTTATGAAGATCTTACTAGTAGTACAAATTATAAATTTAAAGTATAAATTATTCATTTTTAATATTTTTCACAATGCAATTTTACACACAACAAGTTTATATCTATAAATACATACAATTTTTCACACCTCGACTCATACAGACACCACCATACGTTTATTATTTGAATTAATTTTTCCTTGTTCATGTATTATATTTTGACAGACTATTTATATAATTTTATTGATTAACATTACAAACATCGATGATATATTTTTTCGAAATATTCAAAATAAAATAATTCAGTATTTCCTTACGAATTGTCTAAAAAGTTTTACAAGGCAATATTACTTAATAAATTAATAATAAAAAAAGGTGATATATAGTTACACTAAATCTAATCGTACAACCACTTTTTATATATTGTATATAATATTTTTATAGTATATATTCAAATAATTTGTAATTTAATTGTATTGTGTTAAAAAAACAAAATATAATGTACAGTTTTTAAAAATAGTGATTAAATATTTACTTAGGCCGATACGTATAGGATTTCTGTTTCTGTTGCAAAAATATTTAATAACTAACTATACAGTAAGATCTTTTTTGTGGACTATAGATCTCAATAAAAAATATTTACATTAGTCTGCCTGTATGAAAATATTTACCAAGTATAACATTAATTTACGACAAATTTTACAATGACCGACTACAAAAATATTTTTAATAATCTGTCTTTAATATTTTTTTTGTGAGTAATAATGTAATGTACTCGCGAATTTACTCAGTCGATGTTAGATGCAAAGAGTAGCTGTTTGCTCGATTCCGTTGCACAGTAACTTAATCGCTACGTTATGTTTTTAATATTTTCAAATATCTCAACAAATATCGTTACAGATTTTGTTTTCTATGTTTTCAGTATTTTTAATTGCTCGTCCCATGAATATCGATTCTAATGATGGGAGAGCCATTCAAACGTCGCCTGGGATGATCGACAATGTAAACAAACTTACTTAATTACTCAAACAACCTATGCCTTCCACTGCATTGGAGCTGGGATTTATCGAGTACTTTATTGCGCCCTTTATATTCAGAAAAGGGTGAATAAATGCTGCTCTGAAATTCCGCATTCCAATTGATCGTTGAAAGTAGGTTATCCTCGGTGTGAAAATAGTATGAAAGGGATTAGATTAATCTGATTGATGAGATCAGAAAAGTTCGAGGTAATTAGCCGAACTGCGCCCGAGTCATCATCGCGGTTACACAAAGCCGTAAGGCGCCAATAATCGCTGAAGCTTAAGTAACAGTGGCATTGCAAATAATTATTTTATTTCCCACAAAATTACACACACGGTTTATTAATATAATAGTAATTATGGATTTATTACATATCTCATAAATGTACTCTTACATGTACGCTCTTGCTTTTGATTTTTTCATGGACTTGATTTGCGATAAGAGCAATTCTACGAAAATTTTAATGCATAAGAATATTTTTAGATGCGTAAATTATACTTTTCTTATTAAATTTTATACACCGATATTCTTGCGTAAATTTTATAATGCCTGTATGAATATTTGTTAAATCAATATTAATTATTTAATTCATTTTTTAAATGAATCAAATATAAAATAGCTATATATTTAAAATGATATAGTTAAAATTATATTTGATTGTAAATTGTAAGATTATATAATTTTAACTTATAATTTTATAAATACACAGTTAAAACTATGTGGTTTTGAACTCGTGAATTATAATTTTTTAATACTTCATATACATGTATGTTAAAATTAGATGCGAATCAATTTTTTTTATAAATCTGTTGAGTAGTTTTTATTCAGTGTAATTGCTATATAAAGAGATACGTATTTATAATTTAGGGCTTTAAAATACGGCTGACAGTTTTAAAACATAATTTTAGGTTAATTTATAATGGCACTCAAAAAAGTTTTAATTTTTTACGTCTTATAAAATTCATTTCTGTATTTACATTTGGAATTGTCAGTCAGTCTTCGATACTGGCTAAGAATAACGAAACCTTACATCTAAGTTCATTTATTGTACACATAGAGTATTAAATAAAAGTACTGCATATATAAAGTTCCAATAAGTAGAGAATCAAATAAACGGAGAGTCGAAGAGAGAGCGAGAGAAAGAGAGCAAATGAGTAATGCAAGCAAGACGTGTGTACTCGGTTTCCACGCATGCATTAAGGGGTTAATGCCTCGACATCAAAGTGACTTGGTAGTACAATTATTGTACTCAACAGCGTTTTCCTGTGAAATCTATATGCACCATTGAATAGCTCAGAGCAGAGCATCCCTCTATCCTTCTCTCTTTGTCTCTTCTCTTGGTGTACATTTTAGCGCACCTATTGCGATTTATTATATATCTATATTTATTTATTTGTATAAGCTATACCGAAGTAAAAAAGTAAAAAGTAATATGAGATAGAGGAAAATAGAGAAAAAGATAAATGGAATCAACGAGAAAGGGAGCGAGAAACAGCGGGAGAAAATTTACTACTAATGTAGCTCAATATTGAGAGAGAGAAGTGGGAGAGTACGAAGAAAAAGACTCATACATTTTTTATATATATTTTTATTTTAATATTATTTCTACTTGTTGGTGATGACAAATATTAGTAATTAAAAAAAAGAAAGTATAATAGAAAAATGTAAAAGCACATAAAAAGATGAAGCTGGTGCATCCGGGATTTAGAATATGTGGATTTATGTTTTAAAGTTACTGATGTCGCGTGAAATTAAAACTTCAAAAAGAGTAGGCTTATTAAGCTTTTGAAATTATTACAAAGTACTGCAGTTTAATCGACTAATGTATGGATAAAATAGTAATAAATGTAAATGAGGATTGCTGCATTGACTGTGATTAGTTTTTCTAATAATTTTATTCAATAATTAAAATAGAAATATTATATAAACATTAAAGTTATTGTAATATGAAAATAAAATTTTCAAATTTATAAATATAGGGATAATCTGGCATTTGGTAATTCTCATGTTTAATTAAATAATTTAGTTGTACGTTGCTTTATAAAATACAGAACTAACTTAACATTAACATAATAACGATAGTCAAGATCTTTTTCCATAAAGAATAGAATCAATAATGATTGATTAAAGTAAAGTAAAGTAAGGAAAATAAGAAATTATATAAACGTCATATGTATAATGTATACTGGAATATGGATTAAATGCAACAGAAATATTAAGAGGTCGCTCAGATGTAAATGTATATCTATTTATATCTTTGTTAATCCTGTTCATTGAAATGAAATTTAATCAGTATAATATGAAAGATAATATAAAAACAAATTGTACAAGAATATACTGTTTATAATATACATAATCTGATAAACAATATTAAGTTTAATTTAAATATACATAATTAGTAAATATATCAGTTACAAATTAAGTCAAATGATAGTTACAAATGATTAAAATAAATACACATAAGAAATGAAAAATGAAAATATATTATATGGGCAATATTAAAATAAATATAAAAACTATTTATATAAATCGACCTAAGCCTGCGAACATTATACGATATTTAATATTAAGAATATCTATACAATAATCTTCATGAATAAAATAATTTATTATTTACAGTTTTAAGCAAATTAAAATTTGAGAATAAAGAAAAAAATTATAATAATCACGTAATTATTTTATAATATTTTAATTTTAATATATTTTATTCATTCCAATGAATATAAAATACAAAATTTAACGTTTAAATAAAACCATTAATCAAATTTAATATATATATTATTTTTAATTATTAATATCAGAAGATTTAATAAATAGTAAATTTCAAAGGAGATAGAAATTGCTATATTCGTAGATGTATCGTAAATAAAGTATAATATAATATTATTTCATTATAAATACTTCGTTTTAATTTAAAATTAGTCCGATGCTACTGCAATGTTATTCTAAAAAGCTGTATCTGCATGTGAAGTAAAACATTTATCCGTTATTATTTTAATGTTTTATTAGCAATTGCAATTTTATTCCAATATAATTCCTAATAGTCATAATCTCATGTACATTGGGAAGATAGTACAATAGTATTATTTGAGTATTCATTAAAGTTTTTATTACAAATAGATATCTATTACCACATTTTATTTCTCTCTCTCTCTCTCTCTCTCTCTTTCGTATATATATATATATATATATATATATATAGTTCCCAAAGATTTAACAGATTAAGTAAATTTAGTAAAAGTTATGAGACTAAAGTGCAAACATTATTCAAACCTATCAAATCTGTATTCAATATTCCCATGTGTCCAATCGAATGAGTGTCAATGTATACAAACTACCAATTACACAGTTCTAATCAGTAGCTTTGTATTTCTCTGTATTACATACCACCTTGCAGCACGTGATCAAGAAGATGAACAGGATATTAACTGTCGGTGTCACGTTATACTAACATCCCTATGCACTTATCTGTATAAAACAGTGACCAATCACTTACAAGGTATGGAGATGTCAATTTGTTCACTGACCCGCAGTACCTGTTTAAAGTCGTCAATGATATATGTTAGCATATAATCTGTTGGCTCTACACACAAAGGTGGGGTTAGTATTGTTTATCTTGAGGTTCAATAGCAATGCCTGCTGGTCGAATCTCAAATGTAAGTCGTCTGCGTCATTGTTTATCGCATGTTTATATAAATCGTGTAATTAATATCATAATGATATTATTTAAACGTTAAAACAGTTTAACATTGAATGGGAATAATTTTCATGGTGATTCAAAACTATATATACAAGTGATAAGAAGGATATGAACGACTTTGAATTATGTAACATTATGTCAATTTTATCAATTCTGTTTAATGAATTGAAAGTAAATATAAATTATACTTAATTTGAATATAAAAATTTTTTTAATTATTCCTTTATTTATACTTAAGGCGAGTTAATATTTAATCATTAATTATATTAACTTTCGATTATTTAATTGAAATAAATTTACTATGAAAAGAAGCTCGACTAAAATTTGTCCTTAAAGTTTATTAAACATTTATATAATTGTATGCAAATTGAATATCAGAATTATGAATGTAAATTAATTAATAGTTTTAAAAGTACAAGAAAAGTTTGTACGCATTAAATTCCAACTTTCCACAAGCATAATTATAAAGTAACAAGTAATCATATTTTTTTTACGGTAATTTTCTCGAAATTTTACTTATGTGTATGAGTATACTCAATTGGTCTATATGCATTTCGTTAATCTGAAAATCAGTAGATTAATACCAAATATGTATGAGGAATTTCGCGACGCTTCGAATTATCAGGCTAATTTAAACGTTATTCAAAGGTTCGTTCCTCAGTGTTGTCAGTTTCGAGTACTAGAATATCTTGACATTTGAATAAAAAATTAAGTACTTACATTGTTATAATGATGAAAAATAACTAGCTTGTAAATCCGGTCGAAGTCCAAATGCATAAATTATCCAAATAAATCGATCGTATATTAATTCGGAAAAGGAAATAAAATAAATCAGCAATCAATTAGCATGGATTCGGTACATCATTTTCCCTGTTATTACGAGTCAATTCGTGAACTTAATTCGCGGCTCATATATATCATAACAAAAGCTACCTCGTTCCCGCTCAATCCGATAATTCTTTATGAACCATTGACTACGCAACTGAAAAACCCCTCCCCCAAAACCATAAATATAATGGGGCTCGGGACTATTCCTCTCTCGCTCTCTAACCCTGAATACAAGCTCGAATGCGACAGCACTGCGTCGAAGAAGGTAAAATAATGGTTTGAGGTGAGGGCTTCGTGTTTAGCTTTCGATTCATGGATCCGCAGTTGTGTTGATGCCTCGGTGCGTGCAGCAATGGGGCAACTGCGTTCTGTGTCACCGACACGTGCAACAAGTTCCACCCTTGTGTCACCTCCTCTCCTACTCTTTTATCCCTCCGCACGCTTGTCCTCCTCTGTCACCCATCCCCCGCGGCAGTCGCGCTCTCTCTCTCAAGTAGACACAAGAGTTTTCAAGCAACGACCGCCGCAGTTAGCATTAAATCATTTTAAAACCACCGCACGAGTCATGGAGGATTGCCGACTATTTTATTCAGAGCGTTGGCCCGCAAATCACGATTGTCGACAAATTTGACATCGGGACCAACTGAATCATATATAACTTTGTTAATACTACTTTTTTATTTATACAAACGCGCTTACTTTCGTGTCCCGTATTGTACGAAAAATGCAATTTTTATCCAATGCATTTATATAAAGTCGATAATAAATTTTTACAAGCACTACACTGCGTTTTACTATTTTATTGCACTGATGTTTTTTGATGAAATGTTTTAAATTTTAATTTTTTATACATTTTGTTTATTATTTCCTTAAGTCGAAAATCTTGTTTTTATATTTTACGAGTTTACATTATAATTGACAAAAGGCGTGTAACATCTTATGTACAATTTTTAAGTCTATTTTCCCAAATTGTTAAATCTATATTCATATACAATTCAACGTTACAAATGGATTTTAAAATTTCCATTTGTTTTTTAGATTGTATTATATTATATTATACATCCGAAATTTACAAATAAGAAAATTTAATTATTAAAGATTTGCTAATACTTTTACATGTTTCGAATATGTTAATTATTCCGAAGCATTTTTCATATAAATAATAATATCAGTTCATCATACAACACAATCATATGAAATTTAGATCAGTTAAAAGCTCTAAATTAATATAATAATATAAATTATTGGTATACATTAATATAATAATATTTGATACACAAATGTATGCATTTTATAAACTGGTATTATAGAAATAAACACTGAATGATTTTACGTTATTTTTTATTTTGGTGTGTATTTATATGCATTTCGGCATTTCCAGTTCATTCTAAGAAAGCTTTATTACTTGACAATAATAAAACATATTTTAGTTATTTGAATCAATTTACATAACAAACTATTTACATTTTTTATAAATTCATCAAATACACTATCGCATGCAAAAATGCTTAATTGAAACGTTTGTTATACTTAATAGTAAATAAAATGAATGAATTAAAGTACTCATCAACATAAAAATGTTATAAAAAGTAAAAAATTCCGCCCAAACTCGATTGCTGAGCAAAAGCAAATTAAATGAATAATAATGTAAGGATATATTTTTATTTTATTAGGAAGTATTTTATATTACATTTAAATATTTTTAATACTAAACTTGATACAGAAGCATTATATTATATCAAATAATAGAATAAATTAATGAATTTCACTCACATAATATTAAAAAAATTAAATATAACAAATATGCATTTTTTATAATTAAAACATACATTTAATTTCCGTATGAAAACGATATTTCATATTGTTAAAAAATTTAAAAATTTCCACATAATAAGTCAAATATGTAAATTTTAATAAAATAGAAAATTATGAATTATATCTAGCATATATTCATATTGATAGTAATTCTATAACGAAAATGAATAATATAAAGTTAATTATCCGGAAAGTGATACGTAAAATTTCAATTTTAAAAATATTATAAATATATTACAAAAAAAACTTAAAATTCGTTTTCATATTTGTATATTAGTTTAAAGGATTTATATTTATTTAAAATTATGTACATGTTAGTATGTCATTTATTTAGTAACAATTATAGACTACCTTCTAATACTAATTTTATTCGTTAATTTTCAAATATTAACGTATTTATATATGAAACAAATAAATTGAAGAGAATAAATAATAGATAAAAGAAAATAAAAGAAAATTGTAAATAAATATAAAGAGTAATTTGTCGTCAATTTTGGTAAAATTGTATAAAAACAAAAAAGAAAATGAAATATAGTTAAATGAGCAATGCATGCAATAACATTATAAATTAAACGGCAAGTATGAGTTGATATTGTAAAAAAGAAAAGAAAGAAGCAGAATTTTTTAAATTCTATGAAATTGAAAAAATTGTTTTATGATAAAATGTCATAGAAATATTTGGCAACAAGTATGAAATTATGACATGCTCTTGTTACTTATACCTAACACTTCATAATGATAAAACAATAATTTATTAAAATTGCTGATCATAATAAAAGTAACTAATAAGTAGGCACGGTATTTGAAGAAAATAAATATTTAAATGTCAATACGTTACTATAAATTTAAATTTGATATTTATTAATTTCTTGTAAATCATTAATTATTTAATTATAACTTAAATGGTTTACTTGCCTAATGAGAATATTCCACTAGCTATTAATGTAATAAATCTTGATTGGACTTAAGTACGATAATTTAGAGGTGGAGGAAAAAATAGAAATCATCTTCCGTTTATGTGTGAAAGTGCATTGCTTACAAAACATCCCAATTTCGACTCAGGAATTCTAAGTAAATCTCTTGCCATTCTCACTCTTCAGCTACTTGCTCGTATCTTACTATAATACCCGCATATCTGGTACTATGCGTAGAATTCCTTTTCTTGGAATGAGCTGCATCTTGGAATTCATCGGACTCAAATGTACAAATTGTTTTTAGTGAAAAGTTTAGCAATGACCGAATTTAGGTAAGCAAAAGCGGGTGTAGAAGACAGATGACCCCAAGTGACTTCTTCTCTTGCCTCCAAGCAGCAGATAGAGAGGGCCTGAGGATTCATTAAGATCGGATGGAGGTGTTAATATAGTGAATATCACCCTCGAGAGTCTGGATTACACTTCCTTCCTCGTTTAACGTTCTCCAACTGAGCGTGGATACAAGAAATAATAGAGTAGAATAGAGTGAAACGAACTCCTACTCTTTCCTCTCTTCTCTCTCTCTCTCTGTCTTCCTTCCTCGCTCTTCCCTACTCCTAATGATTGTCTTGATATCGCACAAATGGAAAGTCGAGAGAGATAGAATATCTGGGCAATCGCTATATGAGCCTTGCATAGCTGAATTACGCTATGTTACGGGGACGAGAGAGAGAGAGTAAAGGAACTATTAGCTTTTGCTAAGATTCAGAAACCTATATAGTATCTTGGCAAGATGAAGTTACAAGACGTTTTAGTAGACCTTGCCAGCTTGCTTCTGCTACTTGATAATCTTCGTACTCGGCCTCGACGTTGA
Source organism: Ceratosolen corneri (assembly GCA_030522565.1). Lineage (NCBI taxonomy): Eukaryota > Metazoa > Arthropoda > Insecta > Hymenoptera > Agaonidae > Ceratosolen > Ceratosolen corneri. The sequence goes on along the minus strand of JAPYYT010005603.1, from coordinate 3,987 downwards.
CGTCGCTGAGAGACTCGAACGAAGCGATGAAGAGAACTAGTTAATGTTTCACGATCGCATCGATAATGATGAAGAGGTAACTTAGACCTATAATATACTACGAGATGTTACTATATTGGTTATAGGCAGTTGGATAAAAGTCGATATTAGTTACAGTAAACTCAAGGAATATAATTTTGTTAATAAAATGTCCCGAAATTGTGTTGTTAAAAGTGCTCAAAAAGGTTCATAAATTGGTTTATAAAGCTCGTTGTTTTATTAATTTAATTTAAATCGGAGTATTTATAGGTGTGTCGGGTCTTAATTTAGCTCAATTTTTTTTATTTAAAGTCTGTTTGAAATTTATCGATAACTGTTACAGTAAAGGATTTTTTATTTAAAAAAGTAATGAAAGCAGATATCGATAGAAATACGAGATATTATAACCATTTTGTAAAATTTGTAAATCTTTTGTTAAAAATTTCATATTTTAATATGTAAAACTCTAATCACGTGAAATACCCATAAAAATTCAAAGAGAATAGAAATAACATGCATAAATTTGGCAAATATCAACGTAAATATTCTGTTTATATTATTTTAAAAGCAGAGGCCATATATTCAATTCAGACTTTTTAAAACTTGTTTGAATAATATAATTTTTAAATTTACTCAAAAATATAATTCATTACTGTTATATATTTTAACAAAATGCTTGAGATAATTTATATTTTGTATTGACTACAGATGCAAATATTCGAAATACATAGATGGTAAATATTTTATAATTAAGTTAAGCAACTTTAAAAAAATTAGTGGAAGCATTGTTTCATTTTACTTCAGATTTTTAAATTAAAGAATAGTCCTTAAAAAGACGGATAAAATAATAAATTTTAAATTTTACACATAACAAAAATAGCTATGAGTTATAACAAAAAATTCTTTTAATCATTGTTTAGTTCTTCATTTCAACTATTCCCATGTTATAATTAAATATATGTTGTTTGTAATTTTCAAAAAGTTCATATTTTGAAAAAATTGGATATTCATGTGCTGATATATATATATATGAAATATATCGCTATGAAAATCTGTTAATAAATCTTTAAAAACTTACAAAAAAAGTATGTACAGTTATTTTTCATGTGCTAATAAAATAATTAATAAACATAAGTTTGATAAAAGAGGAAGTTATATGCTTAATAGCCTATTACGTGCAGATCACGCAATTGGAATATACTAATAGATTGAAAAAATTATCTTTATCTGTATCAAACAAATATTTTCTTACTGCGTAAACTTCAAATTTAATAAAAAATTTAATATATGTAATATTAATATTATTTTGATATAGATGATTGTACATGGCTTTATTACGAACACGAAAACAAACAGAAAAAACAATGCATATCATAAAGATAATCATTGAGTAACTAAACACTTGCGCTATCTACGTAACTGTATGAAATTATTAATTAATATTAATTAACGAATAATGTAAATGCCATGTAATACTTAAGTAACCATGTTGAAGAATATGAAAGACCGAACAGGAATAAAGCTTGTATATATTTAGCTATTGGTATTACAAGCAGATAATTACATCCAATAATTCAATAGTCGTACGAAAAATATTCATAAATATGACTAAATAATTATCGAAAATACGCATCGTGTAAAAACCAGTTTTTAATTATTGGATTTGTGAGCCATTTTTTATGTAAAAATATTAATTTTCTTACATTAAGAATTTTATTTAGAATGTTAGATTGTTCGACAAAATTACACTCAAATTTTTTCAAATAGCATATGAAAACAACGCCATTCAACTGAACAAGATGGAGGGGAAGGAAGAAGCTATAAAAATCATTTAAAACATCATATTTGTGAATTTTTTTAAAAAAATTGTTCTTATATTTAAAACAAAAGCATTTTGAACATCTTTTTCAAGATAGCTAGGAAATGAAATTTCTTAGCATTCCTGATATTATGGAAAAATAAAACTTGCATGGCAAATAGAAAATATTAGTCTTTGCACATTCAAAATATTATACATTAATATACGAATAATGAACTTGGTAGAATTTTATTTTTCCGCCTTTAACTAATAAAATTTGGACGAATACACAACTATAGCCGAAACTCCATTTAAATATGTAGAAAGAATTGCTAACGGTAAATTAAAAATGTAATCCCACGAAACCGTGTGAAAACAATAAAGGGTATAAAAGTTAGATTAACCCCATTTGCAGTAGTATTAGTAAAAAATTATTTCTACTTTATCGTGCAATACTCTACCATATTAAATTTTAAAATACAGATGAAAATGGCAAATAACAGTTAGTTATTCCAAATCCTTGCCGACTACATTCTAAACGAGCTACGAAAATATACATCACGTTGTCATCGGTTCGATCAAAGATATTACCAATGCTAAGTCAGTGTATTAATTCTTATCTCCCGCACACATGTTTGCATGTACTCTTCGTCCCTCCCACCCTTCCCAGCTACATCATTTCCGCCCTTCTTCGCTCTCTCTCTCTTTATATCTCTAGTAGTATCCCTCTTCCGTGTATGTGAGGCTGGCCTCGTGCACATGTCGGGCGACAAATTATTTCCCCATTTTATGGCCTGCTAAAATATAAATCAAGTTCTAAATTAAATTCCTCGTCTCGCCGCGCATCGCTCGATGCCGCAGTGGCACAGAGTGGCAAACCTTCGCAGTCAACTACAACGAGCATTTTATGACGTGCGTAAGCTATGTGTCAGAGCCCGCAACGCGAGGTGCAAGCTTGACTTTCCCACTCCCCCGCATGCTCTCGCCTATCTTCGTGTGAGTGTGTGCATTGTGTGCCTACTTTCAAGTTTCAACATGCTTGGAAAGTCATTTTTAATACTAAGTGCAAGGGCGTCGAGCTAAGTAAGCATTGTGTTCTCCTCTTTTTATTCGCATTTCATCTTCTGTGAGTATGTTACGCTGTAAGAAATTTTTATCACTTGGTTTTTTGCTCGACCACGGGATTACCTCCCTTCTATTTTGTCTTTTTGGCATTTGGTGAGAAGCTACTAAAATTATTGAAACTAAAAATTATCTTTCGATTCGTTAATTAGCGCTGCTGTCTCCTCTAAGCCTCTTTTTATTATTCTTATTACTCATTGATTTTATTTGACTTTTTCATAGCATCTTCATATAATTAATTATTATTTCACAATACTCTATACAGTATAGCATATTAACATATAATATTACTAATAATAATAAGGAGAATAATACAGATTTTATGTTGAATCTCTGATAAAATGGGATCTTAATTATTTGATGAAATCAAATTACAATAGTTGCATAATATAGAAAATTATATTTATTATTGGATTTGGATTATAAAACTTTAATATAAAATATTTTATACAATATTTATCGAATGTTTTCTATTATCAAGTAAAAGTAATTATATTATAGGTGAGTAATGAAATAATTTTTAAAAAATATTCTTAATGGAACATAATCATCGCATAATTGTTTAGGATATAAATTAGTTAAGCTCAATGGCTATTTAGAATGCAATGAATACTATATTTGTATCTAACTTGTCGGAATAATTATTTATTTGTTACTTTGGGATAACATTGTACCAATTAGATTATTTATGAAATTTGATAAAAATCCATTTTCAACGAAGAAAATTATTTGTATTTCCCAAAATAGAAGCATACAAGGCTTCAAATTGAATTATTAAAATGTCTGATTAAGTTTCAAGTGTATTTTATTATTTCGAGTATTAAATACACTACTAGATCTAATACTATACATGATAAACATTGATTTTTTTTAATTAGCAATTCATAAAAATCGGTCAATACTATCAATTATTTTCTCAAATATTTATCGTTTTAATAACTGCACGCAATATTTGTCAATTAGTAATGAACTGCTCTGTAGTCATCAACATTTGAGTACATTGCCTTACAATATTTTTATAGTTCTTATATAATTTTTATATAGTTAAT
>JAPYYT010005599.1:0-10223 GCA_030522565.1 Ceratosolen corneri | reverse complement strand
AGGGAGTGCATACAGTCACACAAGGTAAAACCTCTATCAATCGGCCGTCGGAACAGGTAAAGCTGAGCCCACGAGAGCTGGATAGACGGTACCTCAACACAGTACAACCAAACACACTCAACATTCAGCCATATACTATAATTATTCAACATCTATTTGTATATCTATTATTTAATAAACCTGATTTTTAGTCTCCAACAACAAGATCTGCTCAGTTAATAACACCCATTTCTATCACCTTTCATTATCTGTATCTCCTGATTGCAATGGGAGAGAAAACACGCATGAGAAAAATTGTGAACACAAACAATTAATGACAATTAAAAATATCAAAGCAAAAGTTTAAGAAAACGAATCCATTGATATTATAAATAAAAATGAATTGCTTTCAAGTTTTCTAAATACATCAAAGTTTTATATGTGAAATAAACTTTAAATATAGGATGAGGAAAATAAAAGAAGTGTATATGGACTTGTTAGTTTAACACAGGGAAAAAATACGAAATGAAACGTGTATACAATTATACATTAATTAGGAAAACTTTAATACTAACATATAATCTCTAAATTTATTATTACTGTTTTTGCATATTTTGAATTTCTTTAATAAAAATGCATTTTTGATAAAAAAAAAAGCTTGTTTTTAAAAAATGGTAAATAAAATATTGAACTATCAAGTATTTGAGTGTCTAAGCTGCGAGTAAGATTATACTAAAATCATTATTTCCTTCTTTAAAACATTATTTAAACTATTGACTGCGTGTAATGATACAAAAATAACACTTACAATAAATTTGCAAATTGGTATTTCAATTACTTAACTTAGAGTATATAATTTTGAAAACACGTTAAATTCGAAATAAGTAAACATAAACATATATTTCTATAAAAATAAATTTTACATAATATTTATAATAATTTTAAATATAAGATGTTTATAACTTACTATCATAAAGTTTAATTTATTTTACCAATGAAAATGGTAGTTTAAAAGGATAAGTGTATAAATATATTTATATATTTATAAATATATATATTTATAAGTAAATGCTTTATTTAGTTACTTAATTACATTAATATATTAAATTTATGGTTAATTTATATTTATAAATAAATGCTTTATTTAGTTACTTAATTAAATGAATATATTAAATTATTTAGATTTTATAAATTATTGCATAATTAAATTTTTTCCCAACTAATTTCAATAAAATTATTTCATGATAATATTGTGGTATATTAATTTACCAGAATTTAATATTTAATTATAAATTAATTTATTTAAATTTTCATAATAATTGAATTGTTAAATCTATTAAGAAACAGTTAAACTAGTTATACATAAAAGTATGTGTAAATAACATATTTTATATTCACAAAATATTCGTAGTATATACATATTAAATATTTAACATCAATTATAATATAAATTTGTTACTCTTTAATTCCTTAGATAGAACAAGAAATTGAAGAAATTGAATGAGAAGAAATGTTAAATCATAGGAATACATGAATATATACAAATTGGAACATTCAAATTCAATGCTTCTGTCTTCATATATTTTTATAGTAATCTGGTGTTATATTGATGTTAAATTGAAAAAAAAATTTTAATTATAATTGATACATTTTAATATTAAATGTTATTTTTAAATGACTTAAAGATTATAAGATTAGCTAAGACAAATATGGTAAAAGTTTAATAACAAAGCACTAAATTTATATATAATGAACATTGTATTGTTGCTAAATTAAAAATAATAAGGTTTATAAGATAATTAACAAAATAGTTACGTATGCGTTAATAATCATTCTCATATTTTAATATTATTATATATATTTCATTGTATCTATAAAATTTTTCACACTATAAAATTCCTCAAAATATACCTAGTGACTACTCAAATATGAATGAATTTACATTGAAAAACTTATCTTAATGTATTTGTAGTAATATATGTGGTGTAACTATGGACGTGTATTATATTTTATATATTATATATTATAAATAGAGGAAAAAAACAAAAAGTAAAAGAATTAAGAAATACCCGATTAGATGTCAAGAAATATTTAGGAAACTTAGGCAAAAATTGGGAAGTACTTAAAATTTCGTTTATTCATATAAAATCCAGTTAAGCTTGCTGAATACGCATATGAATGAACTATATTTTTAATGTAATATATGGTATGGCATCAAAATTGATTTTCATTATCTTATATTTGTAAATTCCTTTCCTTTGATTCAAGCATGATATAATTTTGTATCATCTACTTTTTACTCAACTTTATACTTTTTTTCCTCAAACTTTATGCTACTCATTTGTCATGATTTTGTACTGTTGGGATCAATGAGTGCTTTGAGAAGCAAGGCTGAAAGTACGTATACCGTATACACTTATATATTTCAATTGTCCGCTGACATTGGAAACACACGTTTTTCCAAAAGAAAAATCATTTATTTAAAAGAAACGTGTGAACAGAACCTATCAATAAATGAGTACAGCTCTCGCAAAAGAAAAAAAATAAGTACAAGAATAAATAGGAATTGAAGAATACAACAATAAAATACTAGTACTCTATATTTGATTATATTCTATGCATGAGAAATATAGTGCACTGAGAAATCTAAAAATGCACTGCAATAATCTCTCTCTCTCTCTCTCTCTCTCTCCTCTCTCTCTCTCTCTCTCTCTCTCTCTCTCTCTCTCTTTCGCTCTCTCTTTCTCTTTCTCTCGCTCTACCGAGTTTGTTTTAAATCATAAAATCAAACATCAATTTTGGGACGCCTTTTTATTTTATTACTTATCATATTATCCTCTTTTGCACAATAATGTTTTTATACTAAATATTTCAATTTTAATTGTATTTCAATTTAACTTTCACAAAGTCTTGGGTATTATAGATAAAAAAAGATAGTATATAAATATATAGATTCATACACATACCTACTTATTATACTTTTAATTTTTTAATTTATGAGAGAATTTTTTTATTAAAATTATATATCCGTATAAAAATAGGATTTAATTGTATACATATTTTAAGATAATTTATAACATTATTGATCTTCAACATAATTAAATTATATGGAAGTAATAGAAATATAAATCAAATTAAAGAAAAATTAATTAATCCGAAGTAAAGAAACAATATATCTATATCAATATTATATAAGAATTCTGAAAAAAAAAAATATTTTTTAATTATTTTAAGTAATATTGCATTATCCATATGTAACATTCATGGGCTGTTAAAAATTGATATATTACTTAGTATTTAATTATATTACTATCGAATGTATTTAAATGTATATATTAGCTAGAACACAATAAAATATTTAGAAATCTAAACATTAATCCACTATTAAGCTGTAAAAGTGCACGAGGACATGTATATGCAATTGCATACGACTAAATGCGCATTTACGTTAGTGTATATTTTTTTTGTTAATACACAAAGATACATATTAATACAAAGATACATATCAATATTGACATGCCTAATGAATCACAGTAGACAGATAGATAGGTGAAAATTGTATAACAGTAAGCTAGTGATCGCCGCGACCTATAGCATAAAAAACGAAACTACTGAAAATAAAATTCCACTACTATATAAATAACTGATTCGTTTAAATGTCTTCAAATAAACATAGATAAAAAACAAGAATACACCTCAGTTATTTTAATTATATATACATCATTTACATTAATAGTACCTATATATAATGCATATTATATAAATAGAAAATTATTATTTTTTATATATTATTTTAAACAAGTTCAATTATAAAAATATCAGTTTTAAAATATAAGTAATTCTAGTAATTAAGTAAATTTCTAGTAACAATAGTTTACTTTGTATATTAGTATTTATAATATATATAAATTAATGTTTTAAACTTATCGATGTATATACATCATAGTACCATTTACGCATAAAAATGTACTATACAAACGAGTAGATATTGTAAAACCTTCTTAAACGTATGTATGCATGTATGTAGGTATATAAATATTTATGTGTCAAGAATAAGAAAAAAGCAAAAAAAGAGAATACATGGACGAAGAGAAAGACTACAGACTAATCCTAAATTTTGCAAACCAAACAAATGAACCAACCTCCTCGGAAAGGCCTAGTCGAAAATGTTCGCGGGATTCCTGTAACAAAAATATATATAAATCATAAGAAATCATAGAACAACATAAAATAAAATAAACTATTATTTGAAGTGATATTTGTATACGTTATAATCAAAGACAAAAGCAACTACCTTCTCATTATTTTTATAATATGAACTAAATAGAACTTTTCTGTCTAATCTGAAAAAATGATCGTACAAATAATTATTTATATAACTAAAAAGAAAAACGTAATAAAAATAAAATAAAAATAATTAATAATATTAAAATATTACTGAAATAGATTACAATATACAGCTTAAATAAACCAAAAATTAAAACTAATTTGTAATTGCTCCTGAGGTATATTAATATATTTATTTAACTACTGAAATATTTATAATTTTATAATCACTTTTTCGCAACTATACCACTATACCTTCGCTCTACGATATCATATTACTATACAATTAATTGAGTTTAGTTTTCTTCCCTACAATTTTATGATTATATTTCAAAATTTCAGTCAGTTTTATAAGAATTAAAAATTTCTATTCAAATCTATTATTTATGGATACAAATGAAATTTGTTGTTGTTATTATTAAATAGCTTTCTCGAAATAGGAGTTTTCATGCAAATAAAATCTATTAAATAGTCTGAATAATATGCAACTATTTTATTATTAATTCAGTGACATACTTCCTATTACTACTTACATTAATATAAATATGCATTATGATATACATTAATTCTAAGATCTTTGATAATAAGCATACAAATAAAGTTTATATATAAACTATAATACAATATATTTGTTAAAAAGAAATAATCAGCATAATTTCCAAAATAAATTAGTGTAATCTTTTATTTTAAAATGTATCCATAGATTCATAAATAACATAATCAAATAATTTAATGCTGATAAACGAATATGTAAGCAACGTAGGGCATTCTTACTTTTAAAAAATAAAATACATATTTTTTTAATAATGAATTTTCTGTCTGACTAGTTATGAAATTACACTAAATACATTTATTTCATAATCCTAATTTATAAAAATTTATTTATTGACTGATATATATAATATGTATTTGAATATTTTTAAATTATATATACAAAATTTAAATTTATTACTTTTTTAAATACTTGCTTCTGTAAGGTCTTACAAAGTTGAAATAAACGAAATTTACAGATCCAAATTTGATGTGATAATTCGTAATAATATTAATTATATAATAAAATATTATAATCTATTTTACATTTTCAACACTCCGTCACTCTATTCTAATTTTTTATAATTCGAAATAATATAAACTTAACATTTTTTTAAATGTTGAGTTTTACATTCTTCAATACTCAAAATGAAAACAAATTAAATTAATTTCGTTATTATTTTAAAACAATTTTAAGTAATTAGACAATTTAAATAAATACTACAGTAAAAATTTTAAGACTAATAATATTTTTATTTTACTTAAATTTTGCATGCTTACAAATATATTATAGAAACACATTATTCAATATATATTAGAATTTTTCATAAACTTACTATTATTGTAATACGTATAAATAAAATATTTAAAATACAACGCTATATTTATATCTTATAATAGAATAATATCATTTATAATAAAATGTTCACATAGATATTTCTTTTTTATTAAATAATCGATTAAACTAACAATTTTACAAAATTAAATTATATATTTTTTTAATATGATTCTGATAAGAATTAAAGAAAAGAATATAGAATATAACGTTTTTAAAATAATATAATACTTCAGGTTTAAATATTCTTTTCAGTTAATATTTTTATAAATATCAACAGTAGAAATTAATTTGTTGTATCTCATTGTTATCTTCGTATTCAAATAAAATTAGCTTATTATGTATCGTATATACAATTACATATAAGTTGACATTTATAATATTTATAATATTATAATATTATACAATTATATATAATCAATAGGCATTATATTTTTTGCTTATTTTCTAATTGTAAAACATAAATAAATAAACAAAAGGATAGTTTAGAAATATGAAATTGAGATATACTAAAAACAGCTATGAAATTATATTTTTAAATTGAGACTAATTGGTAAATATCATAAAAAATAATAAATTTAAAAATTAATTACTTTTAATTTTATTTATAATTCGATACAATTTTACCATTTAATATGAACTAATTTTGAATTTATAAAGGTAAAATGTATGGTCCATAATATCAATAAACAATTAAAACAGTAATGATATCGATCGATATATAAATATTTATTTCTAGACTGCAGCAGTCATAGTTGTGTTTAATAGTAAATCATCACTTTTTGCAACCATGACGCATTAGTATAAAAAACTGTTTTAACAAGAAATTTATATAACAAGTTCTCATTTATAATTATAACGATGAAATTTATCAATATGTTTATCTTCATTTCGGAATTATCTATATAAGGAAACATAAGTATGTGTTGAATGTAAGTAATTATTTAAAATTTTCAATTCCACTCATTGCTAAGAAGATTTAATACTATTGATCAATATGAAACTTCATTTTAATTAAATATTATTCGAGATTCATTGGAAATTTCGAGTAACCCGATATAATACAATACTGTTTGAAATATTGAAGAAAAAGTATTATATTTTTCGGCTTGTTATCAACCATTAAATGTGCCACGCGCGCCTTATATGTACTTACTGTATATTATTACCGCAGGATGTGATTAGAACACTCATATTTCGGATTTTTTATGATCATTCAATGGGCAGCTCGCGGCTTCTTGAGTAACGTTTCAAGTATCGACTCTGAATTTATGGTGCTACTTTGAATAATAATTCTAGCGCAATGTGAACCATAATACAATCGCTTATAACTCGGACCTTGTTGAAATTAAATGAAATCAACATTAAATTTAAGATTCGATGGCTGCACATGCCATCCGCCTCCCGTGATTTATTGTACCATTCGTAAGTATTCAAGTAGCATGATTTACATCTGTTAGCGCGTATCAGTTCATATCTCTAACTCTCTAGTTTTAGGTTACACGCTCAATTTTCTATGACAAACCTTCAATAATTCGATAAGCAAGTGCCCCGTAGCCGGATCAGTACCTCAATAGGACAGCACAGAAGAACATCATATATTTCAACACACCAAATTCAACACAAGAGATTCTGACTACCGTCTTTCTATCCTACCTCGCACAGAGGAAGGCAGCTTCGACTACAGTCCTGGGTCAATTTATACAATCATATACATATTTAATTAATCAAAAATATAAAAAGCTACAGACATATCCTGGATATGTACCTCAATACACCGCAGAACATTTCATTTAAAGCACCACCGAGGTTTCAACTACAGTTCTCTTCTCGATTCTATAATCGAACAGAGGAAGACAGCTCACTTACAGAATTTACCATTAGCAGATCCAAATTTTTTTATTCAAAGCCCAGTAGATATTATTATTGGAACCGATGTATACCCAAAAATTGTAAAACCCGGAATGATATTTGGAAAATACATCCTAACTAATGGCTTGGATGGCTAGTGTTAGGACCAGTACTGCCATACAATGGAGTCATTTCCATGAGACATCAAACATCAGTTCAAGACAGTTCTCAATATCTATCAACATCTAATTAGTAGTCACCAGAGATACAAGATCAAGTACAGCATCATTTAACCTCAATAGAAAGTAATAAAGTACTGGAAAATTGCGAACAAGCAATAACAAATTATCCATCATTTGATGATTGGTTAGCGTACTTACAATTCAAACGAAGAACTAGTTCTGGACGAAAATATCAAATTAAAAGAGACAAAACTTATCCAAATCAACTATTTAGAAAATGTGCACGTCCATATTTTGGTATAGAAAAATCTTATGAAGAATGTAGAACCTGGAAATGGGCAAAAGGTTGTGAGCATAATGACAATTATAAAATGATTAAATGTAGATATCAAAAACCAATAGCAGGAATAACATCACACGTACAATTTAAAGAAGAACTTAGATCAAACCTTAAAGTAAAATGGAATAATTGAGAAACGCACATTTGACTTATGCAAAATGAGGCCAGAGATTTGTTAGAGTTAAAAATCCTTTACAAAATTTTCAAACCGATATCGACCTTGAGTACGTGTTTTTTACATAAACTCTATATAAATAAAGCATATATGAATAAGATAATTACAATTATAAAATATACTTTGAATAATAAGATACAAAATTTGTTTGGGAGCAATAAGAACCATTCCTCTAGATATTAAAACCTGTCAAAATTACTTTACCAAATAACACTTTATTTATGAATATTGAAAAGTTAAGAGAAAATATTCTTATATCGAATTCTTACGTAGAACTGTCCGTTTTAATTAAATAGAATGATCTTTCGATAAGATATTTAAAACACTTTCTTGTAGAATTGATTATGAGCAAGCCAATGTAAAGAGTTATTAGAAATACATAGAAATGTAGTAATAAAACTTAGTACATCATATATGTAGCAAACAAATGCTCTCACAATATTCTACAGCAATTTAAGAAAATTGCTTAGCAACTTCGTGACTTTCTTATAGCGGGCAGTGCCCATTCAAATTGGCTTCTACACTTCTGAAGAAATAAAGGAAAAAATTCCTTAAAGTTTGCAGAATAACGACATATTGATAATGACTTACTATCAGTAAACATTATCATAAATATAAAAAGCAAAAAAAAAAAAGGGAATTAAGTATCACTAATGCGTTTAATATACAAGGTGTGTCCCATGACTTACTACAACTAGACTTGAAATATCCAACAATATTGTTATTAGTCAAAATTACAAATTATGTTCAATAAACGATTCATGTCCATATTGAACAAGTAATATTTTTGGTGATAATTAAAACTCTAACATAATTCAATAATAACTTGTATTTAATGTACATATATATATATATATATATATATGTAGAAAGTATATTACTGACAATTAAGTTTCCAAATCCATATATACTGATCCCCAAAACAATACTTATGATTTTGAAAGAAATATGAAGATCAATGGGGATCCGGTTAGCTTTTCATATTTGAATAAAATTTTAATAATACTTTAGTATGGGCTATTGTGGAAATATTTAAAATAAAAATAAAAGAAGAATAAAATTTATTATTTATTTTTTTTTATTTTTCATTATATAGCTTTTATTAAAGTACTAGATACTCTATACTGGAATTATGTTAAATATGTGTATTATTACTACTGTATTATTACTATTGTATTATTACTATTGTACTACTAAAATTTAAAATAAAAGAATAAATTTATTATATGAAATTTATATACAAAAAAGTATTAAAATTATAAATAAATTAAGAAAACTTGATTAATTGTCGCTTTCAGAGATGAGTTATTGAAAAACATAAAGTCAAATTTTCTGTCATTCATTATTTTACTGTGTCTTTGGTAAATTCATTATATTGAACTGCATATTCTAATATAAAAGAAATTCATTAACGAAAGAATTATGATTAATTTTGTTCGGAAATCCATATAATAATCCAAACATCGCGCCGTCGCCATGTAATTTGACAATCGGTGTTTATGAATATAAAAGTGCAGTATAAAAGCAGAGATCAAAAGAACGTGTAGATTCAAAGACTTGAAGTTTATTGCTAGAAAGATTGAGAACATTATTAAAGTGTTTCATATCATATATAATTGTAGTTTGAAAGAAAAAATTAAAAGATAAAATTCATAATGTCACGTATTGAAGCCACTTGGGTAAACACGATAATTGTCTTCTGATCGTCAAGTTTGGAGACTTCCTGAATAATTATGAATTACAATTGAGAAAATCGAGTGAATTACTTTCTACGTTGTGGCGAAAAGTCGTGATGAGAACTATGAATACGGAGTGAGTCTCTCCGTCGCGTCAGTGCTATTTTGGTTGTCTTCGATCTTATCTATATTAATATTAATGTTCGGGCGACAATCCCGATGTGAGCTTTCCCCAAGATGGAGGGGGGAGAGGCCGATCGTGGTAGAGGAGAGATGGCAGGGTAGAAAGAAAACACAGACGCGGGGGGTCGAATTTAACACTATGGAC
>JAPYYT010005598.1:0-10079 GCA_030522565.1 Ceratosolen corneri | reverse complement strand
CATATACAATAGAAAGAGAATAGTCGCGCCGCGGATTCTCAACTTACAATTGATTCTCCGTTCACGCGTCGAACTCGTTATCGCTCAACATTCACGGATCGTTAAAACGAGTGTTAATTATTACATCCATACACACACACACAAACACAAACACACATAACAATTATAAAATAACTAAATAACTGTTAAAACCGTTGTATAACAATAATAGATAGTTCAACATTAAATAATCATAGCCAGCATACACGTGTTTAACAATTTAATCTATCCTGTTGTATCCACACTCCTCATCATCAGGGAGAACATACAGTCTACTAAGGTAACACCCCTATCAATAGGCCGTCGGAACAGGTAATGCTGAGTCCACGAAAGCTAGGTAGAGGGTATCTCAACAGTATGCCATCTATTATTTTATTGGAAGTGATACAGGGCAGGTTAGAGGGGGAAAGCGTGCTGCGAAGTCAGTTGCTTATAAACATTGCATTTAACGTTTGCAGACTGGGCAATGCCATGATCGATAAACATTGACTAAATTTGTAAACATAAATACAATCGAAGAGAGTTTCATTAGCGAACGAAATCTCGAACAATATTTGTCACTTTACTTTCCATCTCATTTCAATCAACACCGCTTTACAATATTATATTCAACTTCTGCGACTTCATTTCTATCTACCCTGCTCTCTCTCTCTCACCTTCCACTAACGGCACCACACACGTCACCTTGAGGAGAGCTCAAAATTCAGTCAGTTCCCGAACACATATAGATTAAAGTATTTATAAAGGGAAATAGAGAAAATGCATTTGATATTTTTATAGAACATAGTTTAATAATCACTTAATAAAATATAGTTTAATAAGGTGAACTTTTATTATTAATGTATATATTAAGAATTAAAAATTAAACCTAAGCCTTTTTAATATCGGTAACACAAAAATTTTATTATGAAAGTAATATAAAAATTTATTAAAAATTAGTTAGCAATAGAAATTAAATCTGTATTATCGTTCGCGATTTAACCCGATCTGTAAATTCTCCCAAGGTGGTAAGGGACAGAGGCAGATAGTTGAAGGGTGCTATAGCCGCAGGCATCGAAAGAAAGTATGATAATTGTATGTAACTGTAATAGCGTTTATTGAAAATAATATGCAGAATATAATACGGAATTTTAGTTATATTGTATTTATATTAACTAGAAAGTTTATTGTAGTTTATTGTAGGATGTCATTTGAAAGTCGGCTGTTGCGTTGAACTTGAAGTCACTCTGGTCTTTATGGAAGAGCTGGCGAGAAACCTTGTATATCTTTTTTAAATGTAGAAGGGAACAACACTTTTTTGATCGTATTGTCTAGTTTTATTGATATCACCTTGTCTTCCTGGGGGTGTGTCCTATGTCTAGGTTCTTGAGAGTGGAGATCAGTATTTTTTTCTTGTTGGTAAAAGAATTGAAAAGGAAGGGACCTTGGGTAGGTCCTAATTAGAAGAACGAGGGATTGTTTTACTATTAAAAATGAAGCACTGATAGCCACTGCTGTATAATAAATAAAGTATAAATCTTGTTTGATAAGTTGTGTAGATAAGTTTTGTTGATAAGAAAAGGGGCGTAGTCCCGGCTTATATTGATTTTAGAATCTTTTGTGATGTTGACTTTTATTTTTGTTTATGTAAAGCCTCGTGACAAAAAATATAGACACTTGAAAATTTGGTCTTTGGTAGAGGTCATAAAAATTGATCGAAAAGTGAATGTAAAATGACACTCGGAAATATTATGCAAGGCGAAGGTTCTTAGCGAACATCTTGCAATCATAAATAAATTAAAAGCTGAAGAAATTTTTTAAACAATGTGTTCGAGATTCAGTTCGCTAACGCAACTCTCCTCGATTGGTATTTACGTTTAGAAATTTAGTCAGTGTTTATCGATCATGGCATTGCCCAGTCTGCAAACGTTAAATGCAATGTTTATAAGCAACTGACTTCGCAGCATTCTTTTCCCCCTCTAACCTACCCTGCATCACTCCCAATAAAACAATAGACGGGATACCCGATATATAATTACGACCGTATGGAAGATGGGGCAGTTACCTCTTTGACTATGTCTACAGTTCGCCTCCCCCTTCGAGACCCCCTTCTCGTTAGAAGATAGTAATTAGTACATTTAGTATTACCTCTAACCAGTGCGGATCTCAACACGGAAGAATTTATACGGAAGCGTCATTACCCAGGCCTTTCCAGATTCGCGTAAATATATAAATCTTTATTATTTATTATTTCCACGTGTCCAACCTCCCCCAGGTGCTTCCAAAATACCGTAACAGGCGTTACTATTTCAATAATTATCCCACCTATCTCTACACCCTCCCCCTTAACTTCTCCTCAAGGGCAAGTGCGTGTAATTCATTGCATTCACGTGCGGAGTCATATCGTTGCAACTGCAGCCGCGTCTTGGCCCCATCCCTCCATACTTGATAATTGCCCCAAACAATATACTAGCTGTTTAATAATCAATGGTAACTCCTCCCCTTATTTTTCCACAAATCGAGTTAACATCAACAGTTCTTCTAACCATCGTTTTTCAATCATATTGTAAGTCTATTCAATAACTTTATCGCCGCTACTATTATAATTTGCTTATTTCTAAACTCGCCACAATTTGTACACACTTAAATATATTGCTTTATACTCATTCAATAAACTACGTTTGAAGCACATTACTCCCACGACTTGTATATTTGAATCTCATTTCTATCATCTTCTTTCCACTATGCGTCTCTCTTCATCCACATATTGAAGAGAGAATTTACACGCGGGTATAATCTCGAACACAATGAAATATTATCATGAGAGGTTCGTATATCCTACTGAATGTCGAACAATTATGTTTCTTATTGTTTGAATAGGAAATTTTAATATTTTAGAACTATCGAGTTACTGTTAACCGGTATAATGCATAAGATTTTATATTTTTAATTTTTTTAATAATTTAATAATTTTTTTAAAGTTTAATGGGTAAGAAAATTCTTTACTTCATAACAAGCATTGTAAAACAACTAAATATAATATAGTTAAATTTCTATTATAATATTGAATGACATTTTAATAAAATAGTAAAAAATTATAAGTATTATATTTGTAAATGTTCCTAAATTATAAATCAAATTTTATTTTTATGGACGGTTTCGCTAGGGTAGTAACTGTGAAAACTACTAACACTACCATGAAATAACCCGTTTGTAAGCTCGTGATTCTACCCATTCCAGATTCGGACTAAGATCATCAATATTTTGCTGATGGCGGGCGGAATGTTCGAGATTTCAAATCAACAAATAGAAATCAACAAATCTCATGTGAGTTTGACTAGAGTCACGACCTTCTCTTTATTAGAATGCTCACACGACTCAAGTAGAAAATATAAATACAGGCCGAATAAAGGCCTCACCTATTCAGTTCAAATATAGCGATGAGACCGGTCATATTTAGTTATTGTTCCCTGTTCTTACTATAAGTTATATTCAAGCCAGCAGTCATATTAAAATCTGTGTGATCTTGAGACCTGTGATATTGTAACAGTTTGTGATTATTCGATTCAATCAATTCGAATTGGAGACACGATTCAAATTGGGTGCTAGAAACTAATCTGCGAATCCATGTTCTTTCTAAACAATTCCTCTCGGTTGACTCCCAACACAGCAATAAACGGACATTAAGACTAACAGCACCGGATCTCGACTTACACCATTTCTATTCTCAGACAACAGTTTCCATAGTTCAAAATTTATACCAGCACAACCAAGCATAATCAACATTCAACCATATTCTGTAATTACTACGCATTTATTTATATATTTATAATTTTATTAAACCTAATTTTAGTCTCTAACGACAATATCTGCTCAGTAAATAACACCCATTTCTATCAGCTCTCCTTTCGCTATCTGTATCTCCTGATTACATCTGGGAGAGAAAACACACACGGGAAAAATCTCGAACCGAATAATATTAATTAAATAATTTTCAAATGCAAAATAAAAAAGAATTCATAAATTTTTATTATTTATTGACATCATTAGAATTAAAATATGTCTTTTATACTTTTTACAATTTTTTTAACATAAAATATTCTTTACTGTTGCAAAAGTCACTAAAATTCATAAAGAAGTATTAACTAATTTAGCAATAAATATTTAATTATATTTGTTAATTACCAGTCTATTCAATTGACTCTTTGCAAACATTTAATTGCGCGTTAACTATAAGGAATTATTTTAAGTAATTTAAATTGAAGTAACTTGATTATATTACATACAACAGTCTATTTATATTCTTTCATAAATGCAAATATCAGATATTTAAATTATTAAACATAAGAATCCTTTTTCTTTTTTGTTGATTACGTTTTTGAATACATTTCGTTTCTATTTCATTCTTGTTCGAGATTCCGTTCGCTAACGAAACTCTCTTCGATTATATTTACGTTTAGAAATTTAGTCAGTGTTTATCGATGATGGCATTGCTCAGTCTTCAAACGTTAAATGCAATATTTATAAGCAACTGTCTTCGCAACACTCTTTTTCCCCTCTAACCTATCATGCATCACTCCCAATAAAACAATAGAAGGCATACCCGATATATAAATACGACTGCATGGAAGATGCGGCAGTTACCGCTTTGACTACGTCTTGTATATTAGAAATTTATTTCTATCATCCTCTTTTCACTATCCGTCTCTCTTCATCCGTAAAGTGGAGAGAAAATTTACACGCGGTTATAATCCTGAAGAATTATACTACATTATACTTTGCATAAAATTATTTGCTTCGATCATATATCCGTGTACATTTCAATATTAACTTTTATCACAGTAATTAATTATTATTTAGTTTATTACACTGTAATTATTTTATGTACCACAAATTAACCGAAGCATTTTGAGTGTATATAATATGGATTCATTATATTTTGTAGATTATTATTTAGTATATTTGTTAAAATTTTATAATAATTAATAACCCGATATGGGAAATAGCCCGAGTTGGAATTCTCTCCAAGATGTTGAGTGGAAAAAATAGATAGCGGAAGAGGAGATGGATGATTGGATGCAAAATAAATGCTTTCTTTCGTATAAGTTGCTTTATTCAATCTAAAATGTATTTATATACTTATTCTTTTATGTTCAAGAAATAAAAGAATGCTTTATATGCAACCTTGATGATCAGTTGTGTGATTAATTGTATCCATAGTGACTTTCGCAGTAAGTTTGTGAGTAAATTTTTGTTATTATTTATAATTTATTAGCATAGTTTAGAAATTCGCTATAAATTCGAGCGCATGTATGATTGCGAAATGACTGCTATGTTTCTTATACTTTATCTAGAATCTTCCAGTGTTGCATTATAGTTACGACATGACCTTTTACGACTCTGCACCTAGGACTAGAGTTTGAGTGTAGCTTTTTTTGTATAAAAAACAAAGTATAATGAACACCGGTATAATGATTTTAGGCATATCAAAAGTACTTAATACCCTCGTGGTTTACTCATACCGAGTCACACCGAAAACAGTAAACAAAGTTCCACGCTTTGTATACAGCACAGTAATAGACGCCACAGCACCGAATCTGGTAGCGCGACAATCATCAATTTTTTTAGCAAGGCCCTGTCCATTGTCAAGTTTAATTATTGCAGTACACCAATCTGCATAGTAATTAGTTATGATACAATCACTAAAATTCTCACATTCAAACATACTGAAGATGACAACATCCTCACCAAGAAGCGGAATGTTGTACGTAAATTGGACTGCGTGATTTATGCAAGGTAGTACTTGAGGATAATCTCAGTAATCGATTGTAATGAATAAGAGCTTAAGTTCTCATATCTCTGAGTGCTTTCATGCACTATCGAGGAGTACGAGGGTTTACTAGATTTTTCTCTTTTTGAACTTTGACTCGAACTTAGAACGGTAAGCTTCAATCTTAAATCCGGGTCTGACCTTTGACTAAGGATTTGGAAGCTTCTTCCAGGGCTGCAGACTTGAAGCCCTATTTCAGACTTAAGGCCCATTGCAAGAGCATGGTGCTCACATCAATCAATGAAACCAACTACAAGAATGCCAAGGGCTTGGAGCCCTTACGCCAAGCAATGCCGCCTTCAAGTTACAACTGAGTCTCTAGATTGCATGGAAAGTAATAATATATTACTTGAACATCAACATTGTATATATATTAGATTTAATAAAGTAACTTATAATACGAAAGAAACCATTGCATACGCAAGTCTTCAATATCTATTCACCCCCCTCCCCTGCCGCTATGGGTTTCTCTCACTTAACAACTTGGGGAGAATTAACATTCGGGTTAATTCCTGAATGGAATTTTTAAAAACTATGGTAATTTTAGTTAACTTTAGTAATTAAAAAAAATTTAATAATGATAACTATAAGTTAGTATTTTTATAAATTTAAATTAAATATTTAAGTATTTAAGTACGATTATATAGAAAGTATTACAAAAATATACATTATACTTTCAAAATCTTTATTTTCCTTCTAGAATAAAACAGTAGCTTAAGGTATTTATGACTTTTTATTTTATTTTGTTTAATTAATTAGAATTGTTAAATGTTTAAATTAATATAATTTAATATTACTATAAACTACATTTATATGCAAGTTATATAGAAAAAAAACATACTAGTTATATTTCACTGGCATATTAAATGCTTACAAATCATTCTTAAGAGTTGTTGTGTTTAGGATTGTAATCAATGTTTTGTTTTTCTCCTCAAGGTGAGTGAGGAGAAGTCGGTTCTCAGAAAAGAGTCGTCGAACTAAGTTTAAATATAATTTAGTTATTATTTTATTTATCTTCAAATATTTAATATAACAATTATGAGAGTTTGTTGAATGATTAAGAACAAAGGTTTAATAATGCGAGAGTTGAAATTAGAAATTAAAAGCGATTAGGGATATTTATTCATTAAAGAAAGGAAGGAATTGGGTATGATATTGTTCGAGAACCGAATAGAAAAAGGACTAGAAAGAACTAGACTAGACCGAATAGAAGAGGACCCCTAAATTGTTTCTTTACTTTTTTGCTTAGAATGTTTGTTATATTTACGATTGCCAGATGGCCCCAAAGAGCGACGAATTTTGAAGTAATATTTCATGTATTTATATATTTTTGAAATGACAGTGTTTTGAAACGGTCGAGTTATCCTTGCCATGTACTCAAAAGGTCTTCGATGGTCTATACGACCATCATCTGCTCTGCAAGGCGTGTGTCATAAAGTAACGGACAAAACCTTCCAGCAATTAACGCGCAGTTGCCGAATGTAGTACGAACTGTTTATAATAGCATAAATGCATTTTTGTATAGTGTAAACATTAAGTGACGTCGGGAAAGGTTCTTATGCGCCGATCCGGCGCCCCGACGTGCGGCCGGACGACTGCCGCTTCGAGACCTCCACCGCCTAAGAGGGAGATAATAATAACGTTCAAAGGGCACCAATGACCACTGAATAATTAGGTGTCAACCAATCACCAAAATTTCCCACTCTCACCGAAGTGCGAGAAAAGTCCTCCCACGCAAAGAGCGGGATGAAAAGTTTAAGTACAGCGGCGCAAGAGCGCCGCTTCAGATTCCGCTTGATCTTCAGAATTATAGTATCGATTCTTTGACCAGTGATCTCTCAATACAAATTTGTGATAAGTGAAGGGCTTCTCCGCAATCAGTCTACACGAGGTATCAAGGTTCAAGAAGGTTAAAGGAAGCACTGTGAGGGAAGCAACGAGCGCTGGACTGTGCTATAAACTCTACACGACCAAGGAAGGACGGCCGCCAATATTAAGTCAAGATAAAACAAGGAAAGGTGCGAAGAAGCACTACAACAGCAAGGTAATGCTGTTGATCTAAAAGATCACAACAAGTCTACGCTTGGTAAGATTCAATTAACGCCTGAATATTACTGTACTATTGACTACATCAACATATTATTATACAACTCCTAACATCACTCCAAGTGTCGTGAGAAGCAATTTACGCCTGCCTATTGCGTCCATTTTGGAAATAAGCAACCTTTAATTAAACTCACGGAACAACACAGATAATTGTAAATTCATTAAAAGATATCGCGATATTCAATTCATCTCCGAATATTGATATAACTCAAGATTTGTAAAACAAAATTGTAGCAGCAGTATAATTATACCACAACGTCTATAGACAGCA
The DNA here is from genome assembly GCA_030522565.1 of Ceratosolen corneri. NCBI lineage: Eukaryota > Metazoa > Arthropoda > Insecta > Hymenoptera > Agaonidae > Ceratosolen > Ceratosolen corneri. The sequence goes on along the minus strand of JAPYYT010005598.1, from coordinate 1,854 downwards.
TTAGATTTCAATACGTTAAAATAAACACCCGTTTACAGCATAACCACGCCAATTTGCCTCTGTTTCGTTCTACCCCGCTATCTCTCTTTCTCCGCTATCCACCTGTCCCTCCCTCCATCTGGGAGAGTGTTTTCTTGGGCTCAATCCCGAACAGATATTATTATTATTAGAGGTATGTTAGTGAATGGCTGAGTTACCTCTGACAGTAGCAATTGGTTAAGGTTTTGTATACTTAATGTGGGTGGCTGCAGTTGTTCGTAAAAAATAGTAAAGGAACAATATTATTTAGGGGTCCTCCTTTTTCTATTCGGTTCTCGAATAGCAGTAAATATGTAAATTATTAACATTGGTATTTTTTTATCTACCTGCTTGTAGTGAGTGGGATTGTTAATAGGTCTAAATAACTTATATGAATTAGCTATTAAACATCCATTGCTTAATGAGGAGATACTCTTGAGAAATACCTATACGATCGCGCACTTCTTATATGAGTGATAGTCATAATAAATATATATCTAACACTTACTAAGCATATATTATTATACAGTCCGTATCTCATTGGGCGGCAGTGTAATATGATTAAGTTTGTCTTGTACGTTTGTATGAAAATTAGAGTGTAAGCTGCAGTCTTGCTTCGAGGTAATCAAGTACATATAAAACTACCAAGTTCAATAATGAGAATAATACTTTACGCTTTGAGGTGTCAGAAGTAACTGTTTGTCCGGTCCATTGTTCCGTAGTCGGTCCCTTTGTCGTTCTTAAGAGGGGGAAATATTCAATTTAAGTTATTCAGGTAGGAGTTATAGAGGGGAGCAGTAAGATACATAGATCGCAAGTGTTTACAATAACGCTCAATCGAGCGATTATTTACAAAATACATAGAATCTAATATATCTAAACAGATGAATACATTCACTCGTGGAAATGTTAAAGGAAAGATTTTCGATATCATGCGGAATCTCGAACAGGTCGAAATAACTGTTAAAGAAATATATTACATTCTTAAGAGTTTTGTGCTAGGGTCAAGCTATACAACTACGGTTGAAACAACTGTTGAAGAAACAAATTACATCATGTTGTTCTCATCTGCAATATTTATGTGTTGAAAACAAATACTGTTCGCGATCAGGCTCTGGTAAGAAGAAAGGGGAGCGGATCCGCGCGTGTGTGTGTTTTCTCCTCACAAGTGTGTGAAGGAGAAACAGATAGTGGAATGGTCGAATAGCAGGGTAAAAAGAGTCGCAGACATAGCGTTACATTGGCGTAAAAAACATGGCAATCATGAAATACGAGATATTTAAACATAATAATCACAAATAATATACATAATATAATAAACAGATGTTCGGGAATGAGCCCGAGAAAACACTCTCCCAGTTGGAGGGACTCTCCCAGTTGGAGGGAGGGAGAGGCGGATAGTGGAGAAAAAGAGATAGCAGGGTAGAATGAAAGAGAGGCTAATGGCGTTGTTATGCTGTAAAATGGTGTTTATTTTAAATATGTTGAAATATAATGCTGTCTTTAAAAGTTGTGGTATAATTATAATCTTGTTTTAATTTAGAATTATAAATCTTGAACTATCTTGACCTTTAGTTATGAATCGAATACCGCGATATCTTTTAGTGCGTTTATAAATATGTTGAGTTCCGTGAGTTTAATTAAAAGTTGCTTATTTCCAAGCGAACGCAATAAGCAGGCATAAATTGTTTCTCACGACACTTGGAGTGATGTTAAGTGTTATAAAATTTATATGTGGTTGTAGTCTACACTATAGTAATATTCAGGCGTAAATTGAATCTTACCAAGCGTAGACTTGTTGTGACCCCCTTGGTCAACAGCTTTACCTTGCTGTTG
>JAPYYT010005593.1:0-14490 GCA_030522565.1 Ceratosolen corneri | reverse complement strand
ACTTTTCTAATTTTATTCGTAGGCTCTCGGGACACATCTGGCAATCATAAACATTTTGAATATTTTGAAAACAATTTACAAACAAAGAGGTAGTACCGACCAGATTGCAATTTTCAAATATATTTTATTTGTTGTATTTAATATGAACTTAGATTGTTCATAATATCTAAACCACTATTTATAGAATTACTATAATTTTGAATAAATGCTTGACTATTTTTTATAGGATATTATAGAAGTAAACAATTTCATATATCTAACGGACCAATTAATTAGGTTCATATATTCAGCAGATTTTCTGCTTTATTCAAAACAATTTGGAAATTTCTTATATTTTTTTAAACGTAGTTTTAATAATATATTAAAATTAAATAAATTTGCTTAACATCTCCATAATAAGTAGAAAAATTTGTTCTTAACATCATATACATTTTTCATTATGTTGCAAGGAAATTTAAAATATTGCAGCTGTATCATAAATACGTTAATATTAAAAATTTTAAATAATTAAACTACATAATTTCCTTTAAAATTATTAATTTAATTCAAGTTAGTTTTCGAGAAATATATCTATTAAATAATAATCTATTAAATAAATATATTTATTTATTCAGGCAACTTTCCCGATGCTGAGCTTTCTCCACGGTGGTGGGGGGAGAGGCCGTTAGTGGTAGAGGAGAGATGGCAGGGTAGAAAGAAACGAAGTCGCAGGGGTCGAATGTAATACTGTACATTAGTGTTTATTAAAATTAGATTCTGCATTTACTATTCTTGTATAATTATTTATGAGAAATCACTAATGATTTTATGAAGTATTATAATGAAGTAACAGAGTTTTTTAAAGGCTTGTTAGTCTTACAATTGACCCAAAGGTCAACTGAGAGAAGAAGGAGCGCCTATTGACTCCTTCGCGGTGTTCTCATGTGATTGAACTTCGTGAGCCCAAGCGTTCGTTATGTAACGTGTAGCGATCTTGATAAAGCTTCGACTTTATAATGCCGAACACTGAAGTTTGATAATCTCTTCGTTGTAACACTAAATGTGAGATTGATACTAAATGTGCGTTTGAACTTGCGAGAATTCTGAAGCATAGTGCGCCTGCAGTCTAGTTTTGATGTCTCACCCCACTCCTTGAGTAAAGGTGGTCTCTTTAGATTTTTGGTAAGAGCGGGAAGATTTTGCTTATTGTTTGAAACTAATTTTTTGTTGTCATCGGAGCTCTTGACAAAAATGTCAACGCCCTTTCATCACCCCAGAGGTGACGTGGTGGAAGCCTTTAGGACGTCGGCCCGTGGGTCGCGGGGTTACCCCGACGTCATAAGGCCTGGCTGGATTTTTCATGAATTTCAATTCTTGTCAGTTTGTTAAGAGCTTATCACAAAGTATAGCAATCATGCTGTTATACCTATAAGGCCTTATATATTATTTTTACTAGGCTCGTATTGCAAGATAATTAATGGTCATATTGACTGTTGCCCAAATCTTTCGAGGCGTATTCCGAGTAAACATGATCGTAAATGGTCATAAACGAGAAAGAAATAATATTTGATGTATTTTTTGAATATATTCGTAGGCTCTTGAGATTTATGTGGCAGTCATGAACGTATTGACTGTTTATAAAAAGAATTTACAAACGAAGAGGTAGTACCGATAGTCGAGAAACTGACGGATTGTCGAACACTATTAGTACTATAATAAGTATTAGTACTATAGTACTATAACAAATACTTTGAGTAAATGTAATTAAATATCACTAGTAAAGAAGTTTGTTGTTATTGTTCAGGAACTGACCTGATGCTGCGCTTTTCCAGATTGGTGTGAGGGAGAGGCCGATAATGGAAGGGAAGAGATATCAGGATAGAAAAAAATGAAGTCGCAGCATTCAAATTTAATACTGTAAAACGGTGTTTATTGAAAAAAAAGGGAAAATATAATGCGGTTTTTGTCTTGAGTTATATGTTCCTTGCGGTTGCAATATTCAGGCATAAATAGAATACCGCTAAGCTGGATTGATTCTATTAATTATTTACAGTGTTATTTATCCTACTCTAATAATCGGTATTAATTATAGATGAGTCTAATGGCCTTTACTTTATTAAGTAATTGCGGTGTTATTAAGCCTGTTAGTCTTACTGTTTATTAAATTACTTACTGGGATATAGTAATTGACTGTCTGCGCAAACGATGTTCAATTATAAATAATACATAAATAACAAAATATAAATAACATAAAACGCTCCGACAGCCGTCGCCCAGGGATTTATGTGTATTTGTCGCTACTTGCCTTAATCTTGCTTTTCTCTCTTATACCTTCTTCGATTTTTTGGTCCAAGCTAGAAATGGATACAGCGTTCAATTGTTGGTCCAGTTGGGGAGAAGTGGCTGCTGGGTTGAGCTTGATGTGACGCTCAGTCACAAATTGAACACTGCTATTTGAGAAACTCTTATTTAATTGTAAGACTACCGTAATTTTCAATTTGGAGACTATTTTAAAGAGAGCGTGATCTCCAGAATTCTGAACTGCAATGCGCTTGCTGTTTAGTTTTAATGTCTTCACCACGCTTCCTAAGTAGTGATGGTAATTTGAGAGTGGGAAGTTTTGTTGATTATGTGAAAACTAATTTTTTTTTGTCATTGGCACTTTAGCCAAATAGTGTTAACTAAAAAAACTGAAATGGTGGTAGCGCTTCGGAACATGGGACCGCAGTTTGCGCTATTGCACCGACGTCTTAAAGCATGGCTAGGTTTTCATTGTTTTTAAATTTGTATCAACTCGTTATAAAAATTGTCACGAAAATCGTAATTATGCGATTATTCCTAGAAGGTCTTGTCCATTTTTTTTATTAGGCTCGTAATGCAAGACACATAGCCAGAAATTTTAAGGCACAGTCCGAGTAAATACAGTCGTAAAATAGTCATAAACGAGAGAAGTAAATATTCGATGTACTTTCTGATTATATTTGTAGGTTCTTCGGAGACATCTGACAATCATAAACATATTGAATATTTCTAAAAGAATTTACAAACAATGAAGAAGTACCGATGGTCAAAAAAATTAACGGAATCTCGAACAAATTAGTTACATCTCATTTATACATATCTGGTTCTATTATCTTTTTCTTAAGCTTAAATATTGTCATTAATGATAATTTAGAAATATTCTTCTTTATCTTATTGATTTGCTCATCATTGTTATTTGTTATCTTTCTATATTATTTTATATTGTATCTAATTTTTATATTTTATTTGATATTAATCCTAATGTCTATTACTTTAATTGTTCAACAGTAACACTCACATTCATTACAAATTAATTTATTGATAAAAACTATGTTATCAAATAATAATGCAAGTTATAATAATATTTTATCGTATAATATTATTTTATAATGTTAATGTTTTATAATAAAAAATAATAATCTGTTTATTAATTTTAAAAACCATAATAATGATAATATTAACCTATATAATTTTAAATAACTAAAATTAGCTCTATTCATTGCATACTTTAAAATGTACATTATATTTTAATATTTTTTCAATCAATCTTCAATCGGACGCTGGTATAAGGTCGCTGCTCCTTACATAACGAAAGCCTGGGTTCGCGGTGTTCAAAATAAAATTAAAAGATGAATAAATAATTGATAATTAAATTTTGTTTTTTAAAATATAATATATTCAATATTAATGTTTGCAATTAATATAAAAATAAAATGTATTTTGATTTTTACAAATGACAATTTTTTTATTTTTATAAGTATAAAATTTTTATATTGTATAAAAATCAGAAAGCACATCGAATTAGACTAAAGTTCCTAAATTTATTTTTTAAAATTTAAAAGTTTTTTGGTCTTATGTATTAAATTAGTTTTATAATTTAAGTGTATAATTTAAGATTTAACATCTGTGATTTTTTTTATTACTTTTCCATTTGTAATTAAAAATTTGAAAATACAATTTATTTGTATTTAATATTAACATACGTTCAAAAGAATTGCATATAAATATCTTTTCATTTAGACACTTATAACAAAAACCTAATTAGAAATTAGAAAAAGTAAAATATTTTCTCTTGACATTGTTGATCTCTAATGAAAGTATACAACGCTATACTAAAACGGAAGAATATAGCTCACATATATAACAATGATTTTGATCTAGTCCTTTCACTAACCGCGAGCCACACGTTTACAAAATAGTCCTTACAATTCGTTGGGCTAAATGAATTTTAATTCTCGGACGTATATACGCGTATTAAATAAAAATACACATTTATCTTTCACTTGCTCAATTGCATATATAATTTTCTTTATGATAGTAAGAGTATTTGTTAAGAAAATAACAAAGGCGAAGACGACGTGTGTAACCCTATAAAACGGTTTTTATTTTAACGAATTGAAATTTAATCCTGTCTCTAGACAATATAATATTAATATAATGCTGTTTTAATTTTGAATTATAAATCTTGATTTATCTTAATATTTAGACATGAATTGAATGCCGCGATAGCTTTAAATGAAATTATAAAATCTGTTGAGTTCCGTGAGTTTAATTAAAAGTTGCTTATTTCCAAACGGACGCAATATTCAGGCGTTAATTGAATATCACTAAGAATGGACTTGTCGTGTTAGTTTAGATCAACAGGGTTTACCTGCGGGTCGGTGTGTCAGCCTACTAGATTTGAGATTATAACCAAGTAATGATCATTCCGCGTGCAATTGATGAATTGCGCATTAGTAGCAGCTTCTTTGATTACACTACCAGTGCTTGTTCGCGAATACCTGCGTGCAGGTCTATTTAATATTGGCTGCGGCCTTTTGGGTTTCAATCGCGTCTAGCGAGTAACACAATCCAGATTGTGCTCTTTCTCACTTGTTCCCTCTCAGTGCGCGTCTTCGAACCCCGTTATTTTATTACATACACTGGTCGTTGACAAACTATTCACTATGCACAACTTTGTATTGAGAGATTGCAAACCGATAGATTTATAACATGATTCGGATATTCATAAGGTTCTGATGCAGCGCGTCGCAGACGCGATATTTAAGTCTTCACATAGCTTCTCTTGAAGGGGATTTTTTAGTGAGTCGTTAAAAGCTATTTATTCAGTTTTCATTGGTGGCCTTTGACCGATAGTGTTGACGCCCTTTTAGGTGGTAGAGGCGTTCAAGCGCCGACCGGCCGTACATCGGTCTGCTGGGTCGACACTTGAAATGTTATACCGACGCTTCAGTCCGTGGCGGCGTTTGATGTTTACATTCTTCAAAGTTGATTTTTCGAATGCAATGTTGGGAAACCTCGACCGTTTCAAATTACTGTCCAAGAGAAAATATACATGAAACATTATCGGTATATTTGTCAACTCTTCTGGAACATCTAGCAATCATAAACATAAGAAATATTCATAAACAAATGTTAAGTGAAGCAGTATTATTTAGTGACTTTCGAGATTCTATTGGGTTCTCGAACAGATAGAGAGAAAAAATATTATTATTTAATTTACTAATTTAATAAAGTGTACTTTAATAAAAATTTCGGTAAATATTTTATATATTTTCATTTAAAAATATATTACTATCTCAGATATAATAACCAAATGATCTTATGCCAAACAAAAATAATCGAATAAAGTTATGCAGCCGTATGTCAAGTCGGGAATCGCAATATAATGTAATGCAGAACGATTACTATGTTTTCGATATTCCGTTAGTTTCTCGAACGTCAGTACTACCTCTTAGTTTGTAAATTCTTGTTAAAATATTCAATATGTTTATGATTGTCAGATGTGTTCCAAGAATCTACGAATATTATCAGAAAGTACATAAAGTATTTAGTTGTCTCGTTTATGACCCAATTTCGACTATGTTTACTCCGATTACGCCTCGAAAAGATGTCGGCAATAGTAAATATGACTATTAAGTGTCTTGCAATACGAGCCTACTAAAAACAACGAACAAGATCGTCTAGGAATAATAGCATAATTACCAAACTTCGATATTTTCATGATGAGCCAATATAAATTGGAAATATTGAGATCCTGCCATGCTTCAAGACATCAGCGTAATTCGCGTTACTCGTAACCGACGTCTCGAAACGCTGCCATCACGTCACTCTCCTCCTTCAAAAGAGCGTTAAAATTATTTGGCTAGAACTCCAATGACAACGGAAAATTAGTTTTCATACAAACAAAAAAAAATTTCCACTCTCAAAGAAATAGAAGATGACCACCCCTACTTTAGGGCAAGATGAAGACATCAAAACTAAACAGCATGCGCGCTGCAGAATCAGAATTCCCTTGGCTTTTCAAGATCTATCTTAAAGCTGAATATAGTGGTCTTAAAAAGATATTCTCAAACCAACAGCGATCTTCTGGCCTTTCTCCTCCTACGGTGTCACGGCCATCCGGATGAGATCGATAGAGTGTGGCAAAAGCCCCACGAGGACTAAGGTAGAAACTAATAAGCAACATAAAGTCTGATAGCGACTGGTATTTATCATATTTATCACACCTATAGTGAGATCCAGTCGGCATTCAATTCACGCACTGAACGCCTTGGTAAACCAGGCTCACATTAAGCATTCGGCAGGGCTCCAACATAATTAGTGATATATAAACTCAGTATAAAACCTACTGAGGATCGGTATTAAACACTCTTTATCGAGCAGTAACTAGAATCAGCAATTTATTTTATACGTATAATTAAACGATATTCCAAACCTCGCGGTATTCAATTTACGCCTGAATATTGCGATTGCGCGGAAACAAATCACCTAAAAAATATCAACGAAAGAATATAGTTTACTCATTATAATTATAATCAATTCAAGCTTCGCAGTAATCAATTTTCGTTTGAGCATTGTGATAATGTGGACTTTACAGTTCAACATTATATTTTTTCATATATTCAATAGACACATCATTATTTTTACATATTTTCAATAAAGCAGTTTTACAGTATGACATACACCGTCTTCGTCTTCGTTTTTTTCTACCCTGCTATCTCTCCCCTTCCGCTATCTGCCTCTCCTCCGCACTACCTTGGGGACAGTACACACTTGGGGTTGTTCCCTACTACTATGAATATTTTAGTTCCTATACATGATTATTTTAACTATTCAAACAAATTTAACATTTTTTCATTTAACATTCGACAAAAGTATTTTGTCGAAATGAATTATTAATATGATTGATGGATTGTTCACATAATTTATTTACAAGTTAATTTGATATTCTATGATTATTCAGTCAATAAAATAATTTTATATTTTCTCATTTATTAATGAAATTCATTCCTTTAAATTATTCATAAGTTATTAATCATTAAAAATGTTGTGAAAATAAAAAATATCATGATAGTGTTTTTAAAAACGACAAATTAATTAAATTTATCTGAGATAAGTAAAATTTCTAAAGTATTATTTGTAAATACTTCAAAACTGACACGAAAAATGTTTGAAAAATGAAATTACATTTTAGAAATTCAATTTTTTGAATTTGAAAATATAATTTTTCCACCTAAAAATTAAATAATTTATTTTAAAAATTTTAAATGTATTTTTTAAAAAATATTTTTAATTTAATATGTTTGATAATGAAAGCAATTAGCTCATTGGAAATACTAGTTTCAATAAAAATATTCTAGTTTTTGCTAAATAATATTTCTAAATCTTCTAAACTCTTCAAATACTCGTCATAATACACATTTCCCTCACTAAACATAAATATACTTGTACCTACATATTTTACTTAATTAATAATAATACACAACACACAAATATGTGTAAGAATTCGTACATTTTTAACATTGATTTTTAAAAAATAATATATTACATATATTATTATTATTTCAAATTTTTATTAATATATAAACAACAAAAATAATTATATTAAAGAAAAATTTGAAAAATTAAATTCTAAACAAGTTAATAATTCTATTATCATTATTTCGTAATAATTATATACTATTGTATTTTTTATAACAGCATTATTATTATGATATTTTTACACTTTTTTAATTCCTATATGATGATGTCATATCATAATGTTTAAATTATGTGTTAACTTATTAACTAAACTGGAAAGAGGAAATAAAGAATATCTATAAAAATTTCAAATCTTAATTTTAAGATATTTATAATAAGATATTTAAATGGATATAGTCCGAGAAGAATTTGATAATAAGTGTCTTATGTGTAAATTCAGATAAAATTAACGTCGCGTATAGAAAGTAGCTAATGTAACTACATATTAAAAATTATATACTTATAGTATTAAGATGAAGGATTTAGTGAAATAATTTGGAATAATCATCAAATAAGTTGGTTTTTCAATTTATTCTGAATTTAGTTTTTTTATGAATTTGATTTAAAAATAATATGGAAATATGTTATGATTTAGATTTAAAAATAATATGTAAATGAAATTAATCATTAAATTTATTGATATACTATCATATTCAAATAAACATATTTTAAATATGTCACTTTTATCTTTATGCACATAAAAAGAAAAAATTTATATTAGATAAAAATATTCGTAAATTGTAAATTTAAAATGAAATTTTTATCGTATATAATATTATTGTCAAATAAATTACAATTGATTATACGAATTATTTAATATGTATCTATTTCAAAAACACAATATTGTAAACAGTTAGTTTTTAATAATTATTATATACATTTTATTGCTTACTAAAAGTTTTGAACGTTCAAGTTTAATTATTGATTAATAAATGCAAATAATTTATATAAGATATATTCATATTATAATTTTTAAGATTACAAATTTACTTTATAAAAGAAAGTAATTTATTCAGTATTTATCTATAAAAGTTAGTATATATTTTACGATATGAAGATAATATAAAATAAATGATTTAATAAAAAAAAAAGAAAAAAGTAACAAAAATGCTAAAATAATTACAGATAGATTATAGATTTTTGAAGATATTCTTGTTTTCTTCCTCTATCTTAAAATTTCAATGACTGGATTACTGGAGAATCTTGTCATAAAATAAATGAAAATATGTCTTATTACCTTAAGTATTCACAGTGCTACGTCTTGTAATTAAAAACATTGTAATTCCGAGAAGAGCAGTATTTATATATTCAATATATAATATATATTTTTCAGAGTACTTATTTTTATATTACATGAGTTATACTTATAAGTCATAATTATTTTATTTATTTTCTATATATTACTCAACGTAATGCACTTTAAATATCTTGAATAAATTATGTATATTTCAAATATAATAATTGTATTCGGAATTATAAGGGCATTTATTTAAGTATAAAATATAAAAAATATTTTGAACGTCTTATCTTCAAAATTGAAAGTGGAAAAAGGGAAAAACGAAACAAAGTTTTTTATGAATTTAAAAATAACCTCAAATTTATTTCTTACAAAAGGGCTAGTGTTCGGGCAACTTTCCCGATGCTAAGCTCTCCCCAAGGTGTAGGGGGGAGAGGCCGACTAGTGGTAGAGGAGAGCTTAGCATCGGGAAAGTTGCCCGAACATTTGGTCCTTCTAGCCGGATAGTGGATAGAGGGAGATAGAAGATCGTGGAACGATACGATCTGTTCCGATCCGACTAGAGTGTGCACGCTTGAGTCGAAAGGAGAGATAGAGATAGTTGAGCGTAGCCGCGCAAGCGCCATCAGTCCGAACCTGTTGACGAGCATTGGGCCTGACAGTGCAGCTCCGCACAGACTCGCCAGAAGAGGACGCCTAAGAACTAAAATCGATAAGCAGATCAATAGCGATTGATGGTCGATAAGGTAGAATAACATAACCTAAAAATACCGTGATGCTGAAGGAATTATTCGTGTTGGAGGAAAATTCAATGAGGCGTCAATACCTGAGGAAACCAAGCACCCTGCCATCCTGCCTCGGAATTCACGGATGACCACACTTGTCATTGCTGATGCAAATCATAGAACACTTCATGGAGGCGCACAATTAACTTTAGCACAAACGCGAGAAAATTATTGGTTCGTTGGAGGTCGAGTTCCCATCAGAAATCATATTCTGAGATGCGTGAGATGTGCTCGTCAGCGTGGGATCCGTGCCCAGCAGTTGATGGGCCAACTACCCGTTGCACAAGTCACACCTTCAAAACCATTCACGCATACGGGCATCGATTACGCTGGACCATTTATATACAAAACAAAAAGGGGACGTGGAGCAAAGAAGTTAAAATGTTGGATGTGCGTGTTTGTATGTTTCGCGACATCAACAATACACTTGGAAGTGGTGAGTGATTATTCGACAGAGGCACTTATAGCTGCATATAGAAGGTTCACATCACGTAGAGGTATTCCTTACACTCAGATTGTGGCACAACCTTTATCGGAGCAGAATCGAGAAAACGAAAAAATTAATAGATTATGTTTACAACAAGTTACAGATTGGAAATTTAATCTGCCTGCAGCGCCACACATGGGTGGAAAATGGGAAGCTGTTGTCAAATCGGTAAAACATCATTTAAGACGCACGATAGGAGACACGTTACTAACTATGGAAGAATTTACCACGTTTCTATATCAAATTGAGGCAATTTCAAATTCACGTCCAATGGAACCTCTTAGCGAAGATTATTATTTACATTACAGCAGTAACAGCACTAACACCAGGTCATTTTCTGATCGGGCGTCCACTTACCGGGATACCAGAACCATCGCTGCTGGATATAAAATCAACAAGACTATCTCGCTGGCAATTCATTCAACAGCGAGTTCAACGATTTTGGGACAGCTGGAAAAAGCATTACATCCAGAGACATCGAGCAACATCAAAGTGGCAACAAAAACGATATGACATCAAGATTGGTACCATAGTTTTAATAGCAGACGAACGGACCGCACCATGCAAATGGCCGCTGACTCGCGTAGTCCAGTTGCATCCAAGTGACGATCAACTGACAAGGATAGAAATATTAAAAACAGCTGGAACCACCTTGACCAGACCAATTTGCAAACTCGTGGTATTACCGATTCCAGTTGCAAAAGAATAATCATCAACTAGTTGCTGATGGCGGGCGGAATGTTCGAGAATCCGTCAGTTTATCGATTATCGTTAATACCTCTTTGTAAATTGTTTTATAAAAATGCAATACGATTATGATCGCCACATGTTTCCCAAAATTCTACAAATATAATTTAAAAATACATCTATTATATATTTCTTTTTTATGAACATTTGCGATCATATTTATTGCATTTTTTTAAACGATTTACAAAGAGGTATTAACGATAATCGAGAAACTGACCGATTCTCGAACAGCTACTAATGAACATTTTATATGTTATATCTTTTATCACTAATATATATATATATATATATATATATATATGTGTGTGTGTGTGTGTGTGTGTGTTCGGGATTCCGATAGAACCTCGATCGTCTATTTATAATTTTTGATTTGAATATTTGAATATTATGGTTGAATATTATTTGTGAATATTACTTTTGAATATTTTATCTGTGATTTCCATATGAATATAATTGTAATATATATTATGTACGTCTTTTCTTATTTTTGCATCTTTTTTGTAACGGCCCAAGCAGCGGTCCGACGTCTCGAAGCGATGCCACAACTTCACCACCAGATATTTCCCCCGCCCTCTTAAAAAGGGCCTTGACACTATTTGGCTAGGACACCAATGACAGCGAAAAATTAGTTTTAATTAAAAAGAGTAGGGTGAATGCATTAAATTAGACTGCATCCGCGCCACGCTTCAGAAATCGCTAAGAGATCATACTCTCTTTAAGAAAGTCTCCAGATTGAAATACAGTAGCTTTAAAATAAAAGATAGAGATTCTCTAACATCAGTGTTCTGTATCATTATATAGAATTTTCTACACGACATTGATCAAGCAAGACAAAGGACAAGTCCCTCTTCACGGTTTTTCTTGTCTGTTCCTCTCCGCCGAGGCCACGGCTATCCGGAGTGCAAACCCAGATAAGAGAACTAAGATCCAGGATCTACTGTCCGTTCAATGCCCAGGAGGACCGTCAGTAGAATCAGCGCGCACCATGAGGCAAATAGCAACCAATAAATATAAAAGCAAATAACAACCTTCGGTCAGATGCCGAACGAACTGTAAGACCACGCGGCCAAGCGTATAAAACATAATCGAAAAACTAATTATACGGCCACGTGTTCATAACACAATCGAAAAACTATTTATGCTGCCAGACGCCGATTTTGGAAATAAACAATATATTAAACTAGAAACAACAACATAATGGACTTAGAACTCATAATTATTCCAAACACCGCGGTATTCAATTTACGTCTGAGTATTATGATAATCAAGATAAAAACAACATCATATTTTACTGTATATACGACTGTGAGATTATATCATTATTTCAATACATTTTCAATAAACACAGTTTTACAATATTACACGCCGGCTTCGTAATTGTTTCTTTCTAACCTGCTATCTCTCCCCTTCCACTATCTTCCTCTCCACCACACTATAAATTTATTGAAATAATTTTATTGAATAATAATACTTATTCTATAACAATCTTAGAATTAATTATTAAAATTTTTGTGGAATTAAAAAAATACATAAATAATCTTTATTAATAATAAAATACAAACGAGTACTCAATTATATTGTTTTATGGTGTACAGTTAGTTAATCTACTCTCAGGAATTCAAATTATTTTTATTTATCATTGTATTCAGTGGTGACTAATAAATTCCATGATTACTTACTTGGTTTAATTTTAGTGCTTCATTGGCGTTTATCGACAAAGATGAGTTTTTAGGATAGTTTTATTAAATAATTTTATTAAACCATACAGATAAATCAATAATTATCTTCTGCTACTGTAGAGTTTTTCAATTCTATTATTACTTAATCTACATTAATTTAGTATTATATTAATATAGTATTATTCACAAAATTCTTATTCTTTTATTAATCACGTCCAAAGTACAAACAAATTTTTTTAGATACATATAGATCTTCAGTAAATCTTATTATCTTACCTTTGAAAGATTCATATAAAAAATATATATAAATGTATAAATGCATGTATGTAAAATATAAAATAGTTTACATCCATTATAAAACATCACAAGTAAAAGGTAAAATAAATGCTCATAAATATGTACTTGAACTTCAAAGATTAAAACAAATTTCACAATATTTATTTTGTTACATAAATGTATTAAAATTCATCTTTTTACAGATAATACAATGTTTAGGACATTAAAAATAATAAACTTCTTTCAATTATTTGTGTTAATTAAATTTATATGTAAATAAATTAAATTAAATAATTTATATTAATAAAAATAATTTTTAAAAGAAAATTTTTAACATTTGCGTAAAAAGTTGATAAAAGTACGAAATTGAGAAAAACTGTCATCAATCAAATAATAAAATTCAAAAGTAATATGAAAACGTAGAATAGATGTATAAACCATTTATATCAGTGATCAGTACATATTTTTAGAGAAAAATAAACAGTTTCAAACATTAAAATAGAAATCCACTTTTGTTTAGTTTTTTAATACACGATAAAAACAGTTTTCTTTGAATAAAATAAAATAATTAATGCCAATTGAGAAAAATTATCTGTAAAATATTATATATTTAATTTATAGGAGTAATATAACAAACGTTGCTATAACTGTTTAATTATATTTAATATGGGATTATATTCTGAAAGTTTTTTTATTATTTAATTTAACTATAATAAAAAGTATATCTGTAATTTTCATAAATCTTTTATTATGGACTTCATTAAAAAAAATAACTTAATTGTTATTTGCTATTATTCAAATAGTATAAAATATGTATGCTTAAATTTTCCTATGCTAAATGTTTTGAAACTCGAAGCAATTCAATTCTCATAATTATTTATTACATAAATCCTAAAATTACTTTTTAAAATGGTATTATGTCTTATTCTTATATATTATTTATATATAATTTTATATATTAAAATGTTATTATATCTTGTATTTATATATTTTATATCTTTCAAATTAGTTAAATATTCTGCTGAATTTTAAATCTTAAATCTTCGTAATTTATCAAACGTTTTCTGTTTTTACTAGTTGAAATTGAACTAAAATTATTTTTTATTTAAGAACATTCATACAAAAATAGTTAATTTATTTAAAAACTAAATGAATTACAAAATAAAGTGTCCCAAACAATTAAAATAGTACTTATGAAAAAGAAATGTATTATACGCATGGGAAATAATAATATATAGATGTTTAAGGCAATAAATGATAAATGGAAAAACAGAATTAGGAATACAACATAGTCGAAAATAAAATAAGTTTTGTATGCACATGTAAAAAATTAAAGTCTAAGATCTAACAATTGGAGATTGTTTTGGAAATACTGTAAAACTGTCTTTATTGAAAATTTATGGAAATAATGATTTTGTCTCT
This sequence comes from Ceratosolen corneri, assembly GCA_030522565.1. NCBI lineage: Eukaryota > Metazoa > Arthropoda > Insecta > Hymenoptera > Agaonidae > Ceratosolen > Ceratosolen corneri. The sequence continues at coordinate 54 of JAPYYT010005593.1, read as the reverse complement.
TTTGAATATATGGTGAAATATAATATGGTGAAATTCCGCACTATCACAATACTC
>JAPYYT010005585.1:0-11197 GCA_030522565.1 Ceratosolen corneri | reverse complement strand
CATTATATCGCGAAAAATTCGCATAATTCGCATTTTACTTTGACGGCGGTTTTCATTTGCTTTTCCAAAGATATTACTTTTATCTATGCCTTGAGGAATACCGATTATGATGCCGATTTCGATATGAAATAAATTTGCCAACTTTTTCAAGAAAGAATTTAAATCAGCTCTTCAGGACTAATAATGATGAAAAATACCTATAAATGTACGTTCATGTATTTATTGTAAGAAGTTGAGTCTTCTGCAATGGTTCGTTATGAATGATCGAGGGGTAAAGAAGTGAAACGTAGGGTGGGAGAGGGAGAACGAGTGAGAGAGGGGTGGGGAGATATGGTTGACGTCGGTTCGACGCGTTGATAGTAGCGCCACAGGCAATGTCAAGGTCAATGAGCCGCCGCCGCCGCCGCCGCCGCCTACACCGCGACTTCTTGTTTGCGCAAAATCCTGTTTTTATTTCAATTTCCACGGCCATAAGCGTTCTTCTTACTCTTTTTCCTTCCCTTTCGAGATATCTCTTGGTCACGTAAACATACGGAGTTCCTTATTTTGCTCGCTTTGTGTGGTCGAGCAAACTCCTACTCCTCTATACTTAGCTGTGGTTTAGTTACTTTTATTTTCGCTCGTTTCATCCTCTTTATTTACGACCTATTCTTTATAGTCTCTAGGTTAACTTCCACCATAACAGATTAGCAGCGATCGTTCGGCTAAATTTTCACAATACTGCGAACTTTGCTTTCTCAGTTACGTTCGTGCGATACGAGATTTGTACTTAGATTGTAGGATGCTCCAATATCCATCTTCGTCAAGTTAATTGCAATGCCAATAATTAAAGCCTTAATTGTCAATAATACCAATACTGCCATTATTACGTAGAATTATAGTGTATTATTAGGCGCGAATATGAAAATATCCAATTAACATATCATCAGTGTCGCCACGGCAAAATATCGGAAGAAAAATATTATACCTTTTATCTCATTTTCTTTATATAATTGAAAAAGTTTTAAAATCAAAACTCCCAATCTGCGAACGGTACATACATACATACGACGTATGCTAATCATTATCAAAAAATTAAATCTCACGCTACAATCTCAAAATTACCAATCCAAGATAACATTATGCAATTGAACAGCCATTTATTTTAGAATCGTTAACGGCTCTTCGCTCCTAACCAAAACGTCATATTGTAAAAGGAGTCGAGTGAACTCGCATCCTTTCTATCTGCTATCTAACTAAGAAGTATCGCAAGCATTGTCAGGCGCGTAGAGACACATTTAAATTCATGTCAAGTTATACGTGCAAATTGAAATTTGTCGAACAAAGCTCTAGAGCAAAAGCTCATGCAAAGATGACACGCCTAGAAGGCCTAGGCGACGTCAAAGGAAAGTTGTCAGGAGAAGCAAATAATCGACAGGAGTCTCCCGTACGGCTCGGGCCAATCTTGAAAATCGTAATACTGAGGGGTCATCGTCAGCAACTTTCTATATGGCGACGCGACACGCTGGTCGCAACAGCCTAGATGAGTTGACCGAAAATTGGCAACACCGCCGCTGTGCACTTTTGGTCGCGTAGGTGTGCGCCCGTTTCCCACATTTCCATCACTCTTGTGCTAACACTTCTTTATACTTCTCCGCTGGGAGCCAAGTACTGGGTATGGAAATGGGAGAGGGTGGGGGGGGGGGGGCTGCTAACACGAAATCCGCGGCAATCGTTATCGGCTCCCAATTTAAAATCATCGAACAATGTGTAGAGCGATGCCCGACGTATAGGCAAGTGTCTATGCATCTATGCATTTATCTATTGTATAGTATAGCGCTTATTAATAAACCATCCTTCCGGTCAGCGCAACGAAATCATCAATGGCACTCTTGGAAACGAACAGAGGAGAAGCGATAATGTCGTAACTTATAAATAAGAGGGAATAAGATAAATCGCGACCTTGCTGCTGCCGGCGCTACCTTCGGCGGCTTTTCTTTCCGGTTAGCTTGAATGCGGAAACCATCCTCTCCCGAGGATGGCCGACGAAGTAGCGGCCAGACTTAAAACTTAAAGAGCAGACTAGAACAGACAAAGACTTCATCGCACCTGAGCGCCGAAATATGGTTCATGCGTACTTGGCTATTTATAGCCGTTACAAGGAAGAATTTTCGAGCTCTCGAGGCAAAGCGTCGCGACCATTTGGGCTTTCGCTTTGTTCACGGAATATTGTCATCCGACGTCCTCGTTCAGCAGCGGACACGTCCAAAAAAATACTCTTTATGAGGTCGATACGAAATGCGACTGAATTTATAAATAAGCTAATCGTCCTTCCACTGCCCATTGCCCCTCCTCCCCCCCTGGCCCCAGACCCCGACTCGTTCGTTAGCTACCTTGGGGACCTACTAATGTTTCTGCTTACCTTCGATACTCGACATATCGATCGGGCGACATTTGCACGCCCAATTAATTACTCATTGCCCTTAAAATATTCGTCAGGACGTTGCTATCGCATCCCGACCATAATACCACTGCCTCGCTTCGAAAATTCGACTGCCGCTGACATACCGTACGAACACGAACGCGCGGCGTACCTCGGCTGATTAGGCTGATTGTTAAAAATCCTTGACGCGCAATTGCGGGCTTCGAGCGAGAGCCTCGCCTCTGCCGCAGTTACCGATGCCTCATAAAGGCAGGCGGGGAATGGATGATCGCGGTCATGCGATGGCCCTTAAAAGCCAGCTTCTTGCGAGCAACTTGGCAAAGAAAAGCCGAAGCTACACCTGGTGGAGCGTTCGCCTCGAGAAATAATAAGGCTTCGGCACGACGACGAAACGGTAGCTGCGGTGGTATGGGAGCGGAGGTGGAAGCGGAGGTGGGAGCGGTGATGGGAGCAGTGGTGGGAGCGGAGGTTGGAGCGGAGGTGGGAGCGGCGGTGATGGGAGCGGTGGTGGGAGCGGAGGTGGCAGCGGCGGCGGCGGCGGCAAGCAGTCCCGTACGGATCGTGCCAGAAGCTTCGAGAAGCCTCAGCGGCGTCGCGGCGTCGCTAATTATTCGCGCTTCGTCTAGTCGGAATAATCGGACCGTCGGGAGGCCGTCGTCGATCCTCGTTTTGTGATTGTGGCGGGCATTTTGCTTCGGCCGTGAACGACGAGGGAACATAAAATGCATTCGTGATTGTAAAGAAGCTCGCCGAATGAATCGGCGACGAGGCGCGGAAATCTTACAGAGTTGCCATGTTGCGGCCTTCCTCGCCTTCCTCGCCTTCGCTGAATCAACAGTCGGCTCGCTGCTCTTCATACGAGTGTCTGTCTCTCCACTCCGGCTTTCGACTCGCCGCCTCTTTTATCATACGCGCAAGCTTTGCAAATAATTGGCTTCGATCAGCTCGAATATGTTATTATACATATACAATGGGGGGGGGGGGCTGACTCACGCGACTCCCCGTCTCAAAACTTCTTGCCTGTTGATAAAAATATATTGCGACCGCGTGATGATTCAGTGCGACATTTCCGATTCGTAAATGAGCTTCGGCGAGCGGGTCCACTTTGGGAGAAAGCAATAATCGAAAGGACGTCCCAAGCGTTTGCGCGCGCCTGCCGCGCAATTTCTTTTCCCCCGAATTCCCGCGCCCTTCTCTTCTTTCCTCCTTCTTCGCTCTCGCAATTCTATAATAATTTAATGAAGCAGCAGGCTGCTATTGTTCTTACCTTGGAAGCATGTCGAGACGAGGGATGAACCGGACGAGCGCTTCTTCTTGCGCCTTTTGCGCCGGGCCTCCTCCTTGCGTGCCTGCACTGCGCTTAGGGGCTCGCCCGTAGAGGTGATCTCTCTCGATCCTCCATCTCCTGAAACATAAGGGGGCGGGGGCCACCGGTCATTAAACATTATTAAAAGCGCGTGTAGCTCGGTGAAATGGCTGTTAGAACGAGGACGAGGTAATTTTCAACTTTCGAATGATAATGGCCAGTTGAAGTTGAATTATTGGACATTAGGACCATACGAATATCATTGACATTATTGTTGTCCCATTCTTAATATAAATCCTCCCTCCCTCTCTCACCACACCTCATTGTGAAAGCACTAACGAAAACTTGTACGTTGATTAATTGAACGTCGAATTAAATAGTTGTCGAATGATTTACCATTACTTATAAATTATAATTATCGATCACGTGCTTATGGAAATTATATTATTAATAATAATAATTCCTCGTTTATTTTCGGATAATTGGAAACAAAGCAATTATGATTATAGGAAAGTAATCGATAGCAAACAATGTTCCAGCACTAGATCGTTATAAGTTAACAAAATTAACCGTAAAGAGATACAAAAAGAGACAAGAGTGTTGAGCGTTGGGTGGGTGTGTGTGGGTGTGTGTGTGGGTGTGGGTGTGGGTGTGTGTGTGTGTGTGTGTGTGTGTGTGTGTGTGTGTGTGTGTGTGTGTGTGTACGCACGCGCGTATTAAACGACATGGAAACTGAATTCATATAACAATTCTCTTTACAATTGAAACAAGATAAACGGCAAGTCTTTGAAAACTCTAAAAACATTGTGCGTCAAATCAAACGTTAAGTCACATAAGAGAAGCAAGCACTCGCTTGTGCTATCCATTACCGTGTTATAACAGTGTCTGGCAAACGGCCGAAATTAAAAACATAATCCAAAGCACACAGCAGTTTATCTTTGGCTGTCTACTAAAAATCCGAGATCTTGCATAACGCCCGATTATTTACGAAGCTCTACGCGCAAAGTGTTTTCAAGAATCGTCAGCTTATCGATTTTCAGTTTATAATAATTCGATTATGTATTATATCGTGCATAATTATAAGTTATAGTAGCAATTATGCGTCGAGCCATACGATGCGACCCCGCGTCCTTCTTAGTAAAATAGAAACAGTGCTCTCATATTGGTACTGCCAAGCCTTGTAATCTATTCGAGGCGTGAATTTGACGGCGTGATTCGGTCTGTGCCGCTATCATTTCGTACAGACGTAAGATAAAAATCCCTCGAGCGGAGTATAACGCTGGCACGTTTTATCCGTATACTTATTGTCGAGGAAAACAATATTCTCAAGCACAATTCAAAGAGACACAATTGCGTTGCATAATACGCCTGCATAGTATACGGCCGCCCATCACTTATCACACATTTCGATTTATTCATAGCCAACTGCAATCTACAAAATATAAATCAATAAAATGCTATTTTCAGCCACCTGCGGCTCGTGCGCGATAACATTTTAGCCCCTTATCGTCGCTCTGTTGCAAGCCATATCAATGATTTACGTTGATGATGCGCCAATGAAACGGCCAAAAACTCCTAATGCAGCAGCAGCAGCATACATACACTGTACAATGAACTCGTCGCAATTCTTGTACATAACCAAGAGTCTACATTGTTCAACGATCTCTCCACGTATAACTCGGCCGATACATATGGGCCGCACATACGCTCCGAAAAGCATATAGTTAATATACCACGGCGTCGCACAGTCGCCAAGATGGCAGAAGAAAGCGAGTCAGTTACGTTACGAGAAAGCCGATTAAACGAGCCGGCTCAATCCGACCGTTAGAAAAGAGCTCCTCCCCCCCCCCAACTGTTTGCATTCTCTTTGCCGGCTGTAGCTCGGCAAATCGGCGTAGCTCATAATGAAGGCGACCGGTGCCGAGCCTGAGGAAGGAAGCGAAAGTGGCCATAATGCGTCTTCGAACGTATGTCACTAATGAAATTGTTAATTGCGTTTGTGTTTTGTGCCTGGAGATTTATGAAGGTGATGCTCGTAATCTAAAATAAAGGATTCGGAATTATGATGAGGATGAATGTTGCAGCGGGAGGGGCAAGGATTGCGATTAACCTAGCGGTGTAGCATATATGTTTGTTTTTCTCATGCGAAGCGGAAAGGAGCCGAAGAAATGTTTCGAGATTTATGATTGAACAGGAGGCAGTCGAGTTGCCGACAACGACCGGAGAGTTGGATTGATCCAGGAATAAAATGGGCGACCACTTTATCCTTCCCCGAATGCGCATAATGAACATTTCTATTTTCCGAGCCCGGTCTTTTGCTCCCTTTATCAACAAATCGGATAATACGCCGCTAATTATCAGCCATGTCAATGAGTTAAATCATTGGTGCTTGAGAGTGATGCTCAATAAGGAGATAGTGTGACTATTTGTAAATAAGAAAACAAAGACAATCGGTAAAAATAGGGTACTTCGGACTCGGTGGATATTCCCTCCCCTCCCACCCCCTCTCTCGCTCACTCACCATTATTTCCTCATCTCTCCCATCATCCATACAACAGCTGTTCCACTCGTCTATTTTTCTCGATCGTTTTTCTATGCCTATTACAGTCTGTGTCCGTTACAGTCGACATGAATTTATGGAAACCACCCACAGATGTTCTTTATCTCTCTCTCTCTCTCTCTCTCTCTTCGATATCCAGTTGCAAATAATTTATTTCGTTCGCGTTCGTTAATTTTCCAACCATGAAATGTCAGAATTATTGTATTGTACTGTTAAAATAAGTATTTTCGTAACCAATTTTATTTGCATTGTCCCTTATACAATTCCCAGTAAATATAACAAACAATAAACCATATGAATTGTTCTTTTTTCTTCTTCAAAATTACTTGTTCTTATTAAAATTAATCATGATATCAAATGTGTATTTAGTTTCCTTCAGAAAAAATTGCACTTATCGTTAATAGTTTTTTTTAATACTATGACGGTACATATATTTGTGATATTTTCATAAAAATTCGACTCCTATAATTAAAAGCATCAATAAATATAACTTCGGTAATTAAAAGGAACAACAATATTAAGTAAAAAACGATAAGTATTTATTATACATTCTCGACAATGAAATTCTCATTTGCGGTTATATTGTTGGTAAAAAGGTAAAAAAGTAATGGCCAGTAATTAACTGTAATTGCTCAGCTATTTATCATAGATTATAAATTCAAATAAAGGCTGAATAATGAGACACGATGCACTAATGGATAATACAAAAGGAATACGGTCTCGCTTAAATTATTATATATAGAATTGTCTTAAATCACAAGCATAAACAATATATCTGAAAAGCAAAAGTCAATCTACTTTTTCCATAAATAGTATATTATATATTACACGTAAACAATAATAGCATTATTTATTGCAGCTGAACTTAAATAATTGTTCGAACTTCCTGGATATTTCTATAGACTTCGAAATAATGATATATTATAAAATAGTAAATGCTTGTCTTCTTAAATTTTCGGTTAAATGCTTAATCTTTTTACAAATGAAGGAGCATTTGAGATTGTACGAGAAGAACATTCTGAAATATTCGAGGAAAGCGATAGAAGGTTCGAAAGCGTTCGCCTAGGCTTTACTAGGCGGGTCGTTGTCTCTTTTCAAAACCAGATTCACGATTTTACACGTCACAAAGGCATGGGAGAGAAATCGCAGTAGACGTACATGAAAATTCTCAGGGCCCCTGCATCCTGTCCCCGAGATCAGCGGCAACGCCGAGCAACACAGACTGCTACCGAAGGAAAAAGGACCCTGGGTAGCCCCGTTAACTGGCTGGAAGAAAAAAAAAACCGCTCGAGACCACTATGTCACACGTTCGTTCCTAAGTTTTCAACCTGCACAATTCCCGGAGAAACAGAATGAAAAAAATCCATTTAAAGCTGCAGTGTCTGCGAATAACGGCAAGAGCTTCATAAAGTGCTATTCCGTATTTTACGCGAATTTTGCTCTTCATCGTTTTACTCATCTAATCTTTAAATATACTGCTGCAAAATAAAATTAGAGAGCTTCGAGAATTCAAGAGGCAATTCAAAAGCAATCTTAATGTTCGAAAAAGGCGGATAATTATATTTCACACGTTTCCATTGAGTTTAATTAGGCCGTAGGTATGCTCGCATTAGGATGCGTAAGATGATGAAGCCTGAATCATTACGTAAATAATATGAGGTGCCTCCGACTATCCAACGGTTTTCATCCAAGAAGTTCATGCGAAACAAGAAAAAGGTATTTGCAAATGATAGGACTGCTTAACGAGTATGAAAAGACAATGATTGAAAAAATCTCAGGTTAATAAATCGATTCAATGAGAAATGGAACAGCTGCATCGGAAAAGTATCCGAATGCATCACTTGGGCCTTAATTCCAATCCCTTATTCGGTACATCAACCCACGAAGCCTTACACGATCCACAATTAGCTAGCTTACGTTTTCTCACAGTCTATTTCGTCATCTTTTTTCTTCTTTTGTCAATAATGTCTGCCGAGTATGCATTATTATCTTCAACTACACTTGCATGAAAAGTTGTGAAATGCAATTGAATATATAATTTTCAGAGCGTAGTCTTAACGAGTCGAGTTTGAATTGTATAGCCTCGCTATAAATGTGTAATTTATTGTAGAGTCAGGATAAGATCGTATCATAAATAATAGCAAGTTTTTGAGTAAATTTAATAGTAATTTTTAGTTACAATAAAATATAGTAAATTTTGGAGAAAATTCTAGAGAACACTAATATTCAAATAGTATATAATTTGCTTTATAATCGTGATATGATTAATACAATGACATGACCGAGACCACACTACTACATTTACTCATTGGATGTCGGTTTCTCACGTGTTAGTATCACAACCAATTTACTACTACGAATTAACGAAAAAATAATCTAAAGCAGTCTGAGAATTTATCAGATCATGCAAAGTTTAATTTCTTTTCCTTTTTTTTAATCACAATAGGTCAGGTGTGGTATGGCAACAATTGCAAATAATAAGATTACATGACAATATAAACGGTATTAATTCTAATGCAACTTAAATATGTTTACTAACAAGAAACTTACTAGACTCTCAATTGAAGACAAATGAAAATACGATATTACGAAATATCTATATATTTATAATTAATAAATAAGGATATCAATATGTAACATAAGTTAAAAAATAAATATACATATAATTAAATATATTCATAAATATATTTAGTCGTGCATATTTACTAGCATAGTAAATAATATTAATTAACTATATCTTCCAAAATTGGTAAAATTCAAACGTTAAAATGCTTTTAAAAGCATACGCATATACAACTTTTTAAATTATATTTACTTAAAGAACTTTGTTTTGTAATCGTGCATAAAATTTCTTTAAGCAATACGTCTTAAGGGAAACAAATATTTGGGAAAGAAAGGCAGCGGCACAGTTTCTCGCCATTTACAATTTAAACGGGATTTCTAAGAAAAAAACTCATAAAACTACGGCTCGTCTTTGAAACCCAATGAGAGGAAAGATGGATTACCAAGTCATGCTTTTGCAGAAAATTGTACAATGTTTATGCGCCTGAAGCGACGGCAAGTTTATGTAAAACGATAGGGGAAGAATGAATTTTATTATTGCCGCAAGGCCGGGTGGCACTGGAGCGATAGACGAGTGGCGGGCGGGGGGAGGGATGGAGGGGTGGGGGTCAGTGGGTAGAGCTCGTTTGGTTGGAACACAGGACGAATGTAGATGTAACATTAGACGCAAGTCAACGCATGTTCCCATTGTCCGATCAGCTTGGCGTTTCCCAAACTCTTGATATCGAAGCTCGTAAATAACTCAACCTACGTACTAGCTTCTTACTTTAGCAATTAACCGACCGTTTCTCGTCGTGCTCCATTATTTTTTTAACGAGCAACTGTCTTGCTTTTTCGCGATAAAACCGACACTGGTTTCCGACAGTACCGTACTTAATGCTCCAAGCATTTTAAGTTATGTTCCCAAATGTCTACGTGGCCAGTCTATCATCACTCCACGTTTCTTCGACGTTTCTTCGACGTTTCTTCGACGTTTGTTCGACGTTTTTTCAGCCCCAAGCAGCAGCCGTCGCTCGGCGACTATTCAATCACACCGACTTTCAAGATTCATCGGATTGCAATGTTAATTGGTTATCAGTCACTTTTCAAACGACACAATTTTTGTTTTAACCTCGGCAATAAAAAAGAAAGAAGAAAAATGAAAGAAACGAAGACCAAAAATAAATAAACTATTGGCTCGGATTAGTATCGTACAGAGGCGTATATGAATTTTTCCGTAATATGTAATCGCCGTACTATGCTTATTTCTATCCTGAGATAGATATATTTGCTCTGAAATACGTGATTTTGCCGTCGCAATCGCCTCGCCATTGACAATGCAAGCGTCTTACATAATTGAAAAAAATTCCGACGCATTTTTCAACCTTGCGAGACCTCATAATCGACGTTCACGAGGAAGCGAACGCTTTCGTTAAGTGCAAATTGACAGAGTTATCGAGCGATGTATAAAGCCGCGTGAACTGGATACCGAACGCGGTCGGTAGTTATAGATGACCTCAAATGACGAGGAGTAAATTTTAGATAAGCGCATAGTAAAGTGACGAGGAGACCTTGACACATCATCCGATGCGCCGCGCAATGAGTCGAAAAAGCAAGATATCCGTAGAATGGCGCACAGATTGCTCGGTTGGCCTGATAATTTGAAATACGGATTTACACGGAAAGGCTGGTGAAGCACCCACGATGAACTACTCTACTCTCTCGATCTATCATTCTCTATCATTAATTTCAAATATAGTCAAATAAATGGGGCGTCTCTCCTTCTCGATGACACCCAGAGTACATAAAGCACTTTGGCCGCAAATATCGTCGAACGTAAGGTAGGCAACAGCAGCAGCAGCAGCAGCAGCAGCAGCAGCAGCAGCAGCAGACCTCGACGCAAAACGGTTTTCGGCGAATGTCCAAGTGGTGATGGCGCAGGCGCATTCGCTAGCCGAGTCGGAGGCGAGTTCATTGGCTGGCATGAAAAAGCATCGCGCACGCATTAACGGAGCTCACCCATACAGAGGGGCCCGGCCCGTTTCTCCACCAGCTCCTTTGTCCTGAACTTCGCCGCCGCGCAACCTCGACCACCCTGCCGTTTTCCGTTTATGCGATAATAACGATGGCGAAGAGTTGGCACGGCTTATTGCGCCCCCCGTTTCTATCGTCCAAGATGTCTTTTCTCATCCAGTTTGACCGATGACCGAGTGTCTCGTCGTTTCACTGACTCCGTGTTAATTGACATTGACTTGGTAATTCCTCGGTTTTACTTCTCGTTTGCACGATCATACAGTGATTTTATTTCATTTTATTTTTTTTTATTTTTTTTTTTTTTTTTTTTTTTTTTTTTTTTTTTTTTTTTTTT
>JAPYYT010005583.1:0-12055 GCA_030522565.1 Ceratosolen corneri | reverse complement strand
AAGAGATGACCAGTTATCGATAATAAAAAAAGAAAGAAGAAAAAAAATCATCAAACAACGATTTTATCGGTCAAATGCAATAAAAATTTAATGGCTATTTTGCAGAATTGCCAATGAATTTCATAATAAGAAAAAAATAAATAAATAAATGAATCCATCTAATGAATTAGAAACGAATTAGAAAGAGAAGAAAAAAAATTCCTACAACCAACCATGACGGCGACGATTAAACCAATTATTATTAAAATTATTCAATTTCCATCTCCGTCAACAAGGAATTTATGAAAATTGCATAATCACGCGATACGCTGGCCATTGGCAAAAATTTAAAAAGTCTAAAAAGTTTAGAAATTATAAATTCAGGAATGCCTCCAACGTTTAATGCACGACCAAATGTAAAACGCTGATGGATATAAAATGCTAAAAATGCATTATTAAAAATATTACGTTTTCTAGCTCGGCAGTGTAATGCGCAGAATAAGCACGAAATCTTAATAATGAAATCTTTAAGTGTGTGTCCGTTAATAATAATGAAGACTTACTCGAAAATTGTAATCTTAACCATAGCTTTGAAAATCAGGCACGCGAGAGATAAATAAATTTATAAATAAAACATTGCACAGAAATAGTACCACGACAGATGGAGGCGGTAAATAAATAAATTTTTGAAAACTTATTCGTCGCTTTCAATTCAATGAGCTTATTTTTATTTTTATAATTGCCCATTAAAATGGTTCATTTTTATCGGACTACATAGTGTTATTAGTATTCATCGGTAACTGATAAGACAGTCTGAATTCTTATAGCCACAAATGATATTAGAAAATATTCCCTTGGAATTTAATTTAACGCCAACTACTTACAATAATCATTCCTCGTTTAATTTTCGTATAATTAAGGGGCAAGAAGAGTTTTCCCTTTTTGTTCTTTCTCTTCTCCTTGGGAACAAGTGAAGCAAAGTGATATTCATAATTTCAGTCCCGTTTCCCAATTCTCCCCCTCCCCCTCCACATCCATTGCTGCGAATATTCATTACATATTAAGAGTGTGGAATTCGTAAAAATTTGTTCTAAATGCGTCACGAGGCTGTGTGTGGCGGCTGACACAAGTTGTTCGCAAGTGTTTCTGTGTGAGATCGCCTGCATACATTGGCATTGAGGTTAATAAAGGTGTTGTTTTTTTTATCTTGCCTCCTAATACGATAATAATTATTATACGCACACGTATCATATACAGCTGAAAGCGTTAATGAAATACTTTTTTTTTCTTTTTTTTATCAAGCCGAGACGCACGCCAAGTAAAACTCCCATTCTCTTTAATTGAGCATTTCATTTCATGGGTAATTTTCATTATTAGCATAACATTGAACGCGTGGATTGCGAGAATGTGTATACAGTTTCAATATTTATTGAAGGAAACAAATTTTTGAAGCCAATTATTAAAGTTTGCCCGTCTCTCGATGAAAATAGATTTTTAGAAATATTAATGAAATGATGCCATTATTGGTCATACGTGTCGTTGGTGATTTATTGTAAATAAATGCTTCCATCAGCTAATTGTCGTATTGTGTTTGGCATATAATGTAAATAAATAATTGTTTTTTGTTTTTAACGTATACGTGAGTAAACATTAAGTAATTTTAAAAGTGACATAATATTTATATTTACGTAATTTTTCTTTTGTTATAGAAAAAATGGCCGCCAACATCAGAGAAGAAATCCGTAGATTACATCGTCGCAAACAATTACATTTCAATCCGCAAAGTGACTCATCCGATATGGAAGGTCCAGCCAGTCCTTCGGGCCCTTCTTGTTCAAATAGTTACAGCTGTAGTTCAAGTAACAAAGAGAAGCCACTTTTCACATTTAGACAGGTATTTAAAAAATTACCCCTACACTTGCACGACGCGGCACTTGATGGATATTAATAATAAAGAATACGTGTTCTTTCAGGTTGGCTTGATCTGCGAGAGAATGCTTAAAGAGCAAGAAACACAAATACGAGAAGAGTACGATCAGATTCTGAACATGAAACTGTCAGAGCAATACGATGCTTTTGTGAAATTCACTTACGATCAAATACAGAAGAGATTTGAATCAGCAGCTGTTCCAAGCTGTAAGCACACTGTCTAAATCCTCATTACTAAATACCTTCGCCTTATCACTATATATATATATATATATGTGTGTACGTTGAAATTGTAATTAATTTATTTACTTTTGTTGCTGTTGCAGATTTGTCCTAAAGATGGAATTGTAATTATATAAGGAGATGTAAAGAACGTTAGGTTTGTAATGCAGTTCTCTGAAATCTAAGAGCCATATGTTTATTTAGCCGTTAATACTCTTTTCTTTTTATTAATTCTATAGATTTCTACACTATAAGTTGGTTTAAATTCGCTTAAATTTTTGAGCAGAGGTAAGCCGCACCACACCTCCTGCTGAACAGATAAGTAAGAGAATTGAAGCAATGTTATACACATCAGCATATAAAGAAATGGTCCAGTAGTAGAAATGTCAAGAAATGAATTAGCAATGTAAGTTTAGTAAGTTTGCAATGAACAGAGATCACACTACGAATAAAGAAAAATTCACAATGTTTGCTAGTTAAACTAACAATGTTTGTACTGTCTAGTATTAGAAGCGCGCTGGTATCAGGGAACTACACGTAGAGTCCATGGTCAACGCAAAAAATTATTTGTAGATACCGATTAATTTATCGATGCAAAGATAGTGCTAGAAGTTTCTTGGAGATGAGCATCATTAGGTCATTGGATCGTTTAATGTTTTCGTATATTTATCTCGCGATCGAAAGAATTAGGTCAATTTTCTTATGAACGCGCGTTTTTTTTTTCTATTTTTTTTTTTTGTTTTATTTTATAGCATGTTGCAAAGTAATGGCGGTTGCCTTGATTAGACTGCGTCGGTAACTTCTTATCAAAGTCTAAAGTTAGTGTTGTATGCTTATACTATAATAATAAGAAATGAGAATCTTGATCGATTCCAGGCTATAAAGCAACGAGTGATGTATCATTGACATTTCCGACACATTGTGCATTGCTAGTTTATGGTACTTGTCCTGTCCTCGCGAGAGGAAGGTTAGCTCACTTGAAATAATTCTCTTTATATTTTTGAGCACCAAATAATACCTTTGTGAATTGTTCTAGCTAGATATTTTAATTAAAAATTCCCCGTGACGTGAGGTGCTTTGAGCGCAATAATCGATAATTATTCTATGTGAAAAATATCCCAAGTCGTTGCCTAAACATTTATCAGCTATATTTGTAAATTGAATGATTTTTCAGAATGAAGACTTTTAATTTTGTATAACTTTTACGGTTATCATTAAAATTAAAAAATTCGTAAGCTCATATTGAGAATGTAGTCAAAGGTTTATATAAAATTACACTCTTCTCTATTAAGGTGATAATATATTTTTGGAGAGGAAAATAAGTCCTTAAATTCCTCGTTACAATTAACGTGCCATTACAAATTGAAAATTGCATAAATTAATTTTCAGGCCTAAATCTATAATTGCGCAAATGCAAATACTATTTTTATTAAAATACTTTTCTGCATCCTCTTAACGGCAATATGTCGGTGTACTCTAAATGGGCCGATTGAAGATTGTTTTTATACAGCAATCTCTCTCACGATTGAAATTATTATTCTTCGTTTAAAAAACACATTTCTTGCATATACTTGCCTCGGTTATTGTATTTCCCATTATTTAGTTATAACCTTTTCCAACCGATTATTTTAGTTATAAATATTGTTAATTTGTATCATAATAAATAAATAAATTAAATTTGAATTGTACGGACGAATTGTAAGTAATAAACTTTTGGAAAGAAGGTTATAAAAGTTTGTTTGTAAATTTTTCTGTTCCCTGGTAGCAACGGCTTGACATAGTGTCTACGTTTATTGTGCCTATTATTATTAGTAATATTTACTACGTTTATTCGTTATACTATCATTTTATTATTATTATTATTATTATTATTATTATTATTATTATTATTGTTGTTATTGTTGCTCCAAAAAAAAAATTTGTTTTTGAAGTTTGTAACAATTAGTTTTCATTAATTCTAATTTTTGCATATATGACTTTTTATAAATTTTTCATTACTATGAGTATAAATACAGATACTGCGTATTATATATATAAGTTACAAACGGAAAACAGCGAATATTGTTGACTCAGTTGATCAACGGTTATTATAGTTTAATATACTTGTGCGTTTGTTTCATTTGTATTATTATGTTCTTTTGAAAAATTTTCAATCATCTTCGAGGATTATCATGAAACTTGGAAGGAATTTTTTTTACATTAACTTAAAGTTGCACATAAATTTTTCATACGCATTATTAATATTATTATTTGCACTATAATATGAAAGATTCACACAAGTTTCATTTATGTTATCAGTGGTCTTTAATTTTCAAAAAATTTCGATTTCAATTATTAGCTCAATTTAAACATCTTATTAGGATAACGCATACAATATAACAAACGAAATTCTGAATTTCTGAAATTGTACTTCATACGATGGTATATAACATTTGTCAAAGGGTACAGCGACAAATTGACTTAATAAATGAAAATTTGATTTATTTGATTCCTGGAAAAGTAATTCTTAAAATGTCGAATAAGTGATTTATATATAGTTTTAACAGTGCACAAGAATTAAATTGGAATGTACGTCACATAAATATTGATAATGCTATATGTAAAAACTTAAATGTCCAGCAATATATTTTAAACTATAAAATCAACAAAGAATATAATGAATATACTATTAATATACGATTCAATTTTAGTTATTTATCTCGTCATATACCATATTTATTTTTCATCTATAAGAACTTTTAACTGTATTTATATATGTGTGTAGTTTATATTTAAAATGTTTTTTAATGTAATTTATATTTTTTAATTGTCTTCGGACTATATTTAAAAATAAAAATTAAAAATTGAATTAAATATCTAGTTAACAGGTACATTAATGGAATCATATGTAATCATATTTAAGTTGGAATTCTCAGAATTGAAATTTTTTTTTGTTTTTTTTTGTTTTCTATTATATCTTACCTACAAACCAATAAAGATACGTGAACACTTTTAAATCTAAAATTGATTAATATAGTAGTATTGGTATTATTTTTTTTTAATAAGCAATTGCGTCGAAGAATCACGAGTAATTGATGTTTATTGGCCTAACGAAAATAATTACCAGACGCTATCGCGCCTTCACTGGCAAATCGGAGTTTTATTAAAACCTAAAAGCTTACTCTATTCATAATATACGATTTAAGTACTTGAGTTTGCATAATGCAGCATATTGTTTCCGTTTTTTTTTTTCTTTATATATATATATATATATATATATATATTATTTTTATTTCGTCGATTTTTGTTTAGTTTGCATGTGTCTTCTTATTGATTTTCTTTTTTTTTAACGACATCTAGTGACGTACATTCTTTTATTGTTCAATTTTAACTTTGCAATTTATATACAAAGACAAGAAATAGAATTAACAAGTCATAAGCCGTCGTGCTTCTGATAAATATAATGTAAATATAAACGAAGTCAATAGTCCAAATGTATAGAATTCACCGTTTTCTCCGACACGCGTTGATCGGAGGATGTAAAATAAGGAAGGAGGGTAGGGAGCGCAGAAACGTAACGTTGCAAGTTAATTTAGGCTTAAGTTTTATGTAAATTACAAAAAAAAAAAAAACGCGCTTTCAAAGAACGATCGATAACTCAGTGTGTTGGTCGGAAGACGGGATATATCAGCTTCAAATGATTCCGCAATGTCAAAAGGATTTAAAGTTCATCGATTGAAATACCTCTGTACTCTGTAAGCATATTATTATTAAAACAAAAATAAATCTTAAGACTGAATAAGATCAAATTTTATTTACTTTTCCACTCCTGTGGCAGTACTTATTGGAATTTGTTTATTAGCTCACTGCTTGGCATACTTGGAGAAGGGAAAAAAGTTTTTCAGAGGCAGGAAAAACATGGCAATATTTTGCGTTAATTTGCACAAAGATTAATGTCAACGCTGATAATTAGCATTAACAAAGTAAAAATTGTGGAATATTGTCTTGCACACAAACACACGCACGCATATATATATATATATATATACATGTGTAGACTGGGGTTCGACGCCAAATTTATACGGTTTAATGAGAATAGTATGTTAATGGTAGAAATAATTAAATTTTTATAAACCATTATTTAACATCGAGAATAAAACACATGAATACTAAATTAGCGATACACGCTATTTCAATCGAAAAACGTCTTTATTTGAAAGTGATGTATTCCATCATTTTTATTATAAAAATTTTATACACCCGGGCTTTTATAATTTCTCATCAACGCGAGTTTTTATAAATAATAAATAAAATAGTTCATTTGTAGATTTTAATTGAGCTTGGATAAAATACTTGGATTTTGATTTATTAGTCATTTCACTTTACCAATAAAAATTATATTACAAGTGAAGAAATTATTTATAAATCGACAATGAAATTATTTTATCGTAATAAATATAGGTGTCTCATCTGTACGTATTTACTTAGTTTACTTGAAAATTTACGACATTAACATCAATAATATGAACATAGTAGCAATGACATAATTTACATCACTAAAGTCTGATACTTAAAAAAGTTTTTCGTTGTGACATAGTACATTATTTATATACAAAATAAATTGTCGACAATCTTTTTTATGGATTGGAAAAATATCTTCTTCCAAATGTATATTTGACAGTAATATGAAACTAGTTTTTTTCATGATTATATTAGCCAAGTACA
The DNA here is from genome assembly GCA_030522565.1 of Ceratosolen corneri. Lineage (NCBI taxonomy): Eukaryota > Metazoa > Arthropoda > Insecta > Hymenoptera > Agaonidae > Ceratosolen > Ceratosolen corneri. The sequence continues at coordinate 5,221 of JAPYYT010005583.1, read as the reverse complement.
TCCAACGATGTACATGAACAAGTAAGATTATCCAAGTTTATCTGTACATCCAACAATATACATGTAATACTTTTAATAATAAAGCTTATACAATAATATATTACTAATTCAACAATTGCTTTATTGTGTGTGAGTTTGAGAAGTTCTGAAAAATCGATTACAAGCACATTGCTGTGAAACAATGAAGAAGAATTAAAGAAAAACGTGGTGTGGCATACGATAAAAAAAAAATTACAATACCGGCTATGAATTGATATGCAAGGTTACTTGATGTAACAAAGGAAATATTTTTAAATGAAATGAGAATACTATTTAGCACGTTCGCATTAAGCCCAGAGTACTGAATAGTTTTAGGTAAAATTTATTCTTTTATTGCCAATAGAATGAAAAAAATTTTTTTTTACCAATTTAAACTCTTCGTACGAGGTCAATTGTAAAAATTGAATTACCTAAGCATTAGCGACAATTAATATATACTCTTAGATGTAAAAATGAACGGAAGGTCAGGCTATACATACTTGTATAATGTATAGAAGCCTTGGAATATCGAAACTCTAAATAAACTGCATATCGTAAGAGTTTAATTTTCGCAAAGTTTAATAATTATCAAAATTGCTTTCATTGTGCGATTTTGTATCCGATATTATTATATCCTTGAAAGGCTCTATTTGCAAATGTCGCATAAAGAAAATGCTCTTTCGTTTCGTAATTCATAAATAATAAAGAAATATTTTCAAAGCACAATGAGGCCAAATACCATAAAGTGGAAGATTGGCTTTAATCCCTTGCAATGCATATAAATAAATGTAGATTAATCATGAATTACTGTTAAAATGCTATTAGCGTCATAGGAGGGAGGGCAATGATCAAAATTACTCGGCAGGCCATTTTCAGTAACCCGAATGATTTAAAAGATTTGATTCACGTAAATTCGACGACAATTTCAATTGTTGTCAATTTCACGCCAACATTTATATTTGACCAAAGAAAAGCATCGCGCAAAAATAAGTGCAATAAGTTACTAATTTATTGGTGGTGCATTAGAAGAGGAGAATTACAAAGCAAATTGTCCGAATTGTTATTATATATCAATTGGATTGAATTGTACATAAATATATATATATAATAATTGTTGCATTAAAATTATTGGCAGTGTTAATAAAAGAAAATTTTAACAAGCAACGAACTAAAATGAAAATCTCTATTTTACATAATGTCATTATGTAACGAATGCAATTTACATGCGATTTGCGATTATATTACGACAATATCCATGGACCAATATCTTGTTACAGCTCCTTCTGAAATATCATCCTATTTAATTCTAATTCTTGAGCCTCGTGATTAATTTCTCTAAGTTTATTCTATAATTGTGCATTCCCATCGCGGACATAAAAAACTTATAGTAAAATTTACTTGCTGTAAAATTATTAATTATTAAAAGTATTTTAAGATAATTCTTACCTATGCTGTATTATTATGAGTGCTCAATTTTTTAATCGATAGATTCATTTTTTTTTTTTTTTTTTTTTTATAAAAAATCACAATGCCGATTAGAACATTCATAAAATTACTATTAACTTGCTATGCTATATAATTGATAAAATTACTATTTATGTCGTTTGAGAATATATGAAATATTGATGTAAAATGAGTTGGTAAGGCACTTGAAATAAAAATCTCTTAAAGTGGCAAGAGGAATCGTACAGTAATATCATTTGATGTTCTTTTAAATTACAAATTCCAAGTTGTAAAATAAATCTCCTCGGTTACTCCTACGAAGAGAAAAGTATATGTTACCTTTAAAGTATCATTTATTATCTCCAAATGTACAAGCACAAGTTAAGTATATAAATACTTGAATATTTACAAACACGATTAAAATTATTTAATAAGATTAACACTCGAAATCGCTGCTGGTAATTCGGAGTTATTTCCTTTAAACTTTATTGATTAGCTCAGATTGCGTATTAATAGGTGCACATTGACACACACACACACACACACACACACGATGCAAATACACGCGGGCACGCGCGCACGTCTAATATACTAATATTTATAACTAATTGAAGAAAAAAAAAAAAAAAGGAATTATTTAAAACTATGGAATATCAAAATTTTTGTAAATCCGCAAAATTATTACCAATGAAAAAGTACGTGCATATAAATTAAGTGCGTGATAAAACATTCCAATTGAAATTCAAAAGAAAAGAAAAAAGAAAAAGAGAATAAATTATACTATCTATCTATTAAGTTGTAACATAGTTTGTCGGCGATGTGTGGCGATGTGTGGTGATGTGTGGTGATGAGTGGGAAGAGGGAAGGAGGCATTGATTAGCCATTGTAAATTCACTTATTGAAATGTCTCTATAAGATTCCGATGTAATAAAGGACGAGGTGAAGGAGAAGAGTGTCCCCGCAACAACATCCCAATATATCAGTCGAACAACCTAATCTCGAAGGGATGCTCGGTCGGTAAAGCAGCTCGCGGGAGGGACTGGGAGGTGTGCGTGCGTGGGGACGTCGGGAGCATCGAGTGCGGCCGTAAGAGGGTTGAGACCAAGTGCGCCGGCGAAATATGTGCTAGGCGATTAAATCCGATTTGCCTAAGGCAGCTAATTGAATGATCCGGTTAAGATCGCGCGGGGCTTCGGGGCGCAACGAAGCCCCAGCGAGTCTATATGAGGTCGCGCGACTGAGCCACCAACCCGTCACTTCTGGGCGGGAAAAATCAAACTCCCGGTGAACGCCGCTTCGTCGGGTTTAAGTTAGCGTTAATTTAAGGCCCCGCCGAGCTAGCAAATGATTGCCATCCTATTTCTGGTGTGCGTGGTCGCCGTCAAGGTTTTCAAGAAGATCACACCCAATGGTGAGTGCGCCAAGCCTAGCTTGGCCTTAGCTTCCCTCGACCTCCCCCGCTCAGCCGTCAACTTTCTGTGTCACAGGCAAGGTCACGGTCTACCTTGGCAAGCGAGACTTCATCGACCACCTCGATTACGTCGATCCCATCGACGGGATCGTCGTCGTCGAGAATGATTACCTCCAGGGCAGGAGGGTCTTCGGTCAGGTATACAATATAGCTTCTCTCTCCCTCTCTCTCTCATCTCTTTTCTTTTCTTTACGTAAGACCAGGCCAACAAATTTACGCCTCCCATTACAATACACGAATCCCACGACGACCCCCGCCCCCCTTCACTTCAATTCACTACTCCACCAAGCAATAAACTCGTGCTCTCTCGTACGCTCTCGCTCGGCTAGGTGAGCACAACCTACCGATATGGTCGCGAGGAGGACGAGGTGATGGGCGTCAAGTTCAGCAAGGAGATGGTCCTCTGCCGGGAGCAGATCATCCCGCTGAAGAAGGAGAAGCAGGAGAACACTCCGATTCAGGAGCGACTGCTGCGGAAGCTCGGGCCCAACGCCTTCCCCTTCGTCTTTCACTTCCCGGCCAACTCGCCGAGCTCGGTAACTCTGCAACCGGGCGAGGACGACCAGGGCAAGCCTCTCGGTGTCGAGTACACGGTCAAGATCTACGTCGCGGAAAGCGAAGACGATAAGGTACGTTGTGCCGATCCTCGAGCTCGACATTGCCTTGGGGATCTGTGATATTGTCGGGGCATGTGACGCGAGGATTATTGGCCGAGGCGATGTTTTAATAGATCGATAGTGCGCCTCGGTTATCTAGCACTTTAATGATAAGAAAAAAAAAGAAGAAGAAAGGGTCTCGTTACGCGAGCATTGCCGAGCCAGTCAACGTCGTGTGAGTGAGCTTGACTCGACGGAGGGAGTTTTGTGGAAGATCTTGCATTTCGTCATTGGATTTGAGTGTAACCGAGGTGACGATTTACGAGGTGCCGCGAGGATCCGAATAAACGATCGGCCCTCTGAATGCTTCGGATTCAGGCGCGAATCCTACGGTTGGCATTGACGAGTCTTTATTGTGTGTTTGCATGCGCAGGGACACAAACGATCCTCGGTCGCCTTGGCGATCAAGAAATTACAATACGCCCCACCGACGCGCGGCCGCAGACTTCCAAGCTCATTGGTATCTAAGGGATTCACCTTCTCGCAGGGGAAGCTCAACTTGGAAGTGACGCTAGACAAGGAAATATACTATCACGGCGAAAAAGTAACGGCTAATGTGATTGTTACCAACAATTCCCGCAAGGCAGTTAAGAATATCAAGGTGAGCATTAGCCGAGCGTTGGAGCGAGCTTACGCAATCGGCCGCTATACGACATACGACAAATTGCGCGGCATTGCCAGAATTGCCGAAGCTACGATCAATTATATCGTAATTGGCCAGTTAAAAATTTTAACGGCCCTCTTTCGAGATCCCGCCTATTTAACGTCCCTTGTGTCTGATTTATGCCTGCCACCTTCTATTCGTAAGCAACTTACGCGCAACCTAGCAATGCATTGCCTAAGCTTCTTACGTGGCGTCAAATCCATCATCGGTAAATACATTTCAAAACATATAATCTTCATCCTTTAGATTATATATAAGCACTCGATTTTGAAGCGGAGTGTGCGCCCAAGTCGAGTGAAACTGTCTTATCGAGCTACTTCACTCAACGCCTTCACTCAAGACATTTGACGCGAAATTCTTTCTATACACACCGTTATGTATATACATATATATATATATTAGTCGGTAAGAGTGTCGATTGTCGGGTTGTATTGTTAGTACGTCTAAACTAATAATAGCTGGATGCAATTGTAAATTGGACTTTGTGAAACATTCGCTTGCATTTGCTGGTGGGAAAAAAGTACGTCTGGCAATGGAGTGCATTGTCGTTCGGTCGCGTAAGAATGCAATTGCTATTGGAATTTGCGAGGAATGCGTTGAGGAGCGAGGACGACATTAACGTAGTCGACTCGACTCCTAAATTGAATTAAGGTAAAGGAAATGCATATAGTGTTTTGAAAAGGATAGGGACAGCCTTAATAGCTTTGTAGGCATTCTTATTAGATCTCGAATGTCCGCGCACGGAAGAGCGCGCTCGCCTCTAAATCAGTTGCGATAACGCCTTTTCTCTCTCTCTCTCTCTCTCTCTCTCTCTTCACCTCGGCTGCGTCATTAGTTAAGCCTACCGAGGGGCAAATTTCATAACTCGACAGTAATGCGCTTAGCCTGCGAGGCAAATTCCATTAAAGACTGGATCGCGTGGCCCCTGCCTCTCCCAGCCGAAGCTCCGAGAAAGAGCCAAAAGAGCAG
>JAPYYT010005572.1:0-14427 GCA_030522565.1 Ceratosolen corneri | reverse complement strand
TGCCTCTGTTTCATTTTATCCTGCTATCTCTCTTTCTCCACTATCCGCCTCTCCCTCCCTCCATCTGGGAGAGTGTTTTCTCGGGCTCATTCCCGAACAGTAAGATTAAATTTACGTCTGAATATTGCTGTAGTACGGACTACGACATACAATCCATAAAACAGAATATCATTCCAAGCATCGAAAGATTCAACTTACGCCTGAATATTGTGTCCGCGTGGAAATAAGCAACTTTTAATTATGTATATTCACTTCAAGTTGACGCTGTATTCAATTCATGTCTGAATATCAAGATAGTTCAAGATTTATAATTCACAATTAAAACAGCATTATAATAATATCAGTAATAACGCCACTTTGCCTCTGTTTTATTCTACCCAGCTATCTCTCTATCTCCACTATCCGCCTCTTCCTCCCTCCACCTGGGAGCGTGTTTTCTCGGGCTTAATTGCCGAAGAATTAATTATTCAACTGTCCACTGCTTGATGATAGGAGATTCTTTGTGAGATATATGTTTTTAGTGATTGGGCGCTACTAAAATGTCTGGTATTGTAAAGAAATATACATAAATTTACGTAAAATATATTATTCAATTGTCCATTGCTCAATGAGCGTAAAATACAATACGATTAATGTTCTCTTCTGCTTACTGTAAGAGAATTATAGAATAAACTACAGCCTTGCCTCGTTTAATGTTATGTACTTATAAAATAACCAAGTACAATTATGAGATTAATAATGTAAGATTTGAGTTGTCAGAAGTATCTGTCGTATTGTCCGTGCGTCCGTATTTATGTAGCCGGTCCCTTCTTCGTTTTTCCTTAAGATGGGGTAAGTTGATTATAGATCTAGATCTATCTAGTTGATTATAGTATAATAGATTGGGTAAGTTAGTTAGAAATTTTCCAATGATCTATTGATTTTGATTAGTGGGATTAAGTACGGAATATTTAGATTATCAAGGTAAGCATTAGAAGGAAGGGGAAGTTAGTACATAGTTGACAAACTATTTACAATGAGATTCAAGTGAATTACTATTTACAAGTTTTGTCGATCATAATACACTGAAATATTAAAGGAGAGAGCTCAGATGTCAAACGGAATCTCGAAAAATATATAATGTTTATTAGTTAAATTTCAGATGTATATATAATAATATATTATCATTTTTAATATATATAATAATAAATTATGAAAAAGAATAAGTAATTTCAGTTAAGTAAATTAAATTATTTCATAATATTTATCCTACATTAAACCAAAAAAATAGTTATACTATATCTGTATTTTCTTAAAAATTGAGCGATATTCATAATTATATTAGAATAGTATTCAGAAATCTGTATAATAAACCACCGTTGCGTCGGCGCTGTGTAATTTGATCATCAGTATTTAGGAATATAAAAGTGCGGTATAAAAGCAAAGATTAAAAGAAGTTATTGCTACTAAGATTGAAAAGCAAAATTCACATATAAGTACAATTTGTTTCACTTGGCACGGGTTAATCAAAACAAGACTACTTCACCGCTTTCCCGCGCAGCCTGCGCTGCGGACTCGGCTGCAGTGTGACCATGGGCGGGACAAAGACCCACCTATCGATATCTAAAACAAAAGAGATGACAACTCAGTGCACCAATAACAATTAGTGTAACAAATTGACCATCGCAGGACCAATAAGAAAAATCAAGTGAATTAATTTTAACGGGGTGGTGAAAAGTCGCGATACGAAGTGTGAGTGCAAAGTGAGTTACGCCATCGAATAAGTGTGATTTTAGTTGTCTTCGTTTAACGTTCAATCTTCACTTGAATATCCTAACAGAAGCCGCAACAAGGCATCGAATATCGGTTTAAGCACCGCCATAAATGGTTTTGAAATAATCGCACTCTCTACAGCTGAATTGAGGTACCATTCAGCAACAACGTAGGTAAAGGTAACTGCTGAGGTCTCGTCAGTAATAATTCGAACAAGGAAACTCCCTCTCTCGTGGACCTTCTTGGAACTACTTACGCAGTACATAAGTAAGATAAAGATCGTAGGTCAACATACGACTGAACCTTACATCCTAATAGAGGTTTGTTACATCCAACCGAGCGTAAACGGGGTTAAGCCACACCGCGGATCTTCGAATACCATTTAATCTTCGTTTCAGCATTACGGCCATTATTAATTACCACTCGCGGATCATCCGCGACTTTTACAATTACACACACACAACAACACACAATAATTATACCAGTCAGTGTACACCAACAACAGAATATTTACTATTAAATAATTAGAAACGACACACAACATGTTTAACGATTTAATCAATCCTACAATCAACATCAGTCCTATTATATCCACATTATACATTCTTTCATAAATTACAACTAGATTCATTTCACATTGTTTCAACATTTGTTTTCGATATTTATTCAATAAACTATAATCGCGATTCCGTTTGACATCGGAGCTTTCTCCGTTAATATTTTTATGAACGAAAGTATTTATCTTGTGTATGATGACTGACGAAATTTGTAAATAGTAATTTGTTTGAATGTCATTGTAAACAGTTGGACAACTACGTACTTTACCTTCCCTACCTTCTAATTCTAACCTTGATAGTTTAAATTTCGTTCGATAGTTTAAATTATATTCCGTACTTAAGCCCACCAATTCAAATCAATAAAAAATTGGAAAATTTCTAACTGACTTTACCCCTTTTTAAAGGAAAATGGAAGAAGTGACCGGCTACATAAATTCGAACGCACGAAAAGTTCGGCAATTACTTCTGATGCCTTAAACTTTACATTATTAATCTCATAATTGTACTTGGTTATTTTATAAGTACATAACATTAAACGAGGCAGGGCTGTAGTTTATACTATAATTCTCTTACAGTAAGTAGAAGAGAACATTAATCATATTGTATTTTACGCTCATTGAGCAACGGACAGTTGAATAATATATTCTACGTGAATTTATGTATGTTTCTTTACAATTCCATTCATTTAGTATCAAGCAATTTTTGAAAACAATTGCTTTCTCAAAATCTCCATTAGAATTCCTCTCACCCAGCAGTGAGTAGTTTAATAATTTACTCCATATATATTTATTAACAATTCTACTTACTAAGAAGTAGGAAAATAGACGATATATACTTTATTTATAATTTTTACTTGATTATAAGCATAACTTATCAACTGCAGTCACTCCTACTGAATTTATAACAAGCTTAAATTAATTGCTATTATTAGTCAAAGGTATCTCCATTTTTTATAATATTTTCAAGGAATCAATTTATAACTGATTACCTCAATTTATACTTCTATCTTTATTCCATTAAATAAATATATAATTCTAATCAATTACAAACACCAATTCATAATACAACTTTTTTTACTTTCCATAATTTCAAGTACCTTTATTAATAAACAATAATTGAAACTGTATAAAAAATAGTTCTAAGACTCTTTTCCTTGAAACCTATTTGTGTCCTTTTCTTTCCACTATCTGCTTTTCTCCACTCACACTTGAGTAGTTTTACATATAGGTTAAACATCCCGAGCAAACTACTTAAAGGCTAACTCCGAAGATTCGTTTCTTTAAAATCTATTTCTATCCTCCTCTTTCCACTATCTATCTCCCTCCTTTCGCAACTTGGAGAGAGAATTTACACACGGGTTAAATTCCGAACAACATTCGTTTACCACAAATTTTTATTAATATATTTAAAGGCGACTACTCGAAATGGAACTGTTTCAAATATAATTTGACTATTGTTATCCTAAAAAGAGTGGAATTGGATGATAATGAAAAACTATACTACCTATAAAGAAAAAACAGGCAAGAAAACCGTTAGAAAGACTAAAAGAAAGTAACAAAAGGTTGAGCCACTTAGAAAAGGAACATGTATTCAAGAATCTCATAATAGTCCATCTTGTTTCTGAATTATTTGATCGCCATTTAAGTCTTAATCTAAGACAACAACGATTATCCAACCCTTGAACAACTATTGAAATTTCTCGAAGATCAAACCATCATTCAAATAAAAAATAAAAGGTCCGATAACAAGGGACAAAAACCAGCAACTTCTAAGATTATATAACGTAAGAAATCATCAGTAAATATAGCATCTCCTTGACTTTTTAACATGAGAATCCCCCAAGGCTTTCAATGGTATGCTCTAAGACCAAGGTTGCTCCAATTAAAAAGATAACGATACCAGAAAAGAGTTATCTCTAGCCTTACAACTAGCCAAGTTGCCAAAATATGTCAAAAATTCATTCAAATTAAACATAACTGCAACATACCTATTATATACCTATTGATAGATTCGACAGTGGTCCTGAGTTGGATAAATTCCATTTCAACCTGGTGGAAAGAATACTTAGGAAACGTTAAATTCAGGAATTATGCCCAGATGTCAAATGGCTACATGTTCCTGACTCATCCAATTCAACTGACTGTGCGACACGTATATCTCGAGTAAACAATTAAGAGAACATAAATTATGGTGGCATGAGCCATGGTATGGATACAAGACAAAAAGTGCCGGTCAGCATGACCACAAGAAAAGGATAATAAATGCTTGGAAGACGTATGTCCTAAAGTTCCAGTATTACTAGCTGTAACAGAACTAGAGTACCAATGGGAAATGATAAAAAAGTATTCTGATACTAACAAGTTGTTTAAAATGATTGTATTATGTATTAATTTTGCAGAAAGACTGCAAAAAAAGGAGCCACTACCTGATGAGATAACCAGGGAGTAATTATAAAATATAAGAAACTACTTTGAATAAAAGCAAGACATGCTATTTTATTCTCTCTTAAGATTAAACAATTTCAAAAGCAAGAAAAATTTCCTCCCAAACACAGAATGAGACGCATGAGCGCATATATAGATGCCGAAGAAATTATTCGCGTTGGCGGAACACTCAATGAGGCGTCATTACCTCAATAAACCAAACATCCGACCATACTGCCTCTGCACTCACTGCTAATCAGATTCATTTCTAATGCACATCGAAGAACACTTTAATAATAAAATTAATAAAGTCACACAAATAACTTTAGCACACATACAAGAACAATATTGAATAATTTGAGGTTGAGCTCCCGTCAAAAATCATATCCTGAATTGCGTCAAATGCACTCGTCAGTGTGGGATCCGCTCCCATCAGCTGATGGGCCAACTACCCGTTGCATCTCAACACCAAGGCTTTCTCGCTGGCAATTGATTCAACAGTGAGTTCAACGATTTTGGGTCAGTTGGAAAAAACATTACCTCCAGTGATATCAAGCAATATCGAAATGGTATCATAAACGCTATGATATCGATTTTGGTACCTTATTTTTAATAGCAGACGAACGGACATGTAAGTAATGGTTGGTTCGCGTAATTGCGATACATCCTGGAAAAGATCAGCTTTCTCGAATTAGTTACATTAAAAACTGCAACCATCATCTTAACTCGGCCAATTTTCAAACCGCCGTATTACCCATTCTAGTACTTGAAGAAAAATCATTAATACGTTGCTGATGGTTGGCGGAATGTTCGAGATTCTCTTGGTTTCTTGACCGCCGGTACTACCACTTCCTTCGTAAATTCTTTTTCTAAATATTCTAAATGTTTGATGTTCGATTGCCAGATGTGTCTCAGGAGTCGTCGAAATTATTAGACAGTACAACGAGTATTTATTTCTCTCATTTATTCAAACATAATAAAATGATAATAGAATTCAGTTTTTTAATATTATATATTGAATACTTTAATCATTTATTAGTTTATAAAAAATTAAAATAAAAATCAATTTACTTCGTTTCATGTTGGTCTTCATCATCGTCCTCAGAATCAAAAAATGCATCATCCATATGGGTAGAAGTATCGATGTGTATCTGGTGTTGTACTAGTTGTGATCTCGATATAACAATGGCTCTACAAATGAAATTTAGAGCAAATAAAAATTTATTTTTATGCACTTAATATTTAAAAAAAGTATTTTTCAATAATATGAAATATAAATAATATTATCTACAAAAAATAATTTCATAATTAATAATAGTATAACGATTAAAGTTATTTAAACAAAGTAAAAAATTTTAATATGATATGTAATTGAAGACATTTGTTTTGAATTATTTATGTTACTAAAAAAGACACCTTTTTAAAAAAAAAACACTTTCTCTGTGTTTCTATTTAAATAAATTATTTATTAAAAACGTATTAATATTTTTAGTCGCAATGAAATATAAATTTCAAAATACCAATACTATTTACTGTTTTACGAAGTTCAATGTATAATTAACTTGGATTATAAAATATAATCTACATTATGTCGCAATTGGTTAAAATATTTGGTTACATAATTATTTTGAATAAAAAAAAGGTTATATAATTATTTTGAATAAAATTAATGGTTAAATAATTATTTTGAACCCATATTGTTGGTATTTGAGGTATTGAGGTATCCTCGACCTAGCTCTCGTGGACTCAGCTTCACCTGTTCCGACGGTCTACTGATAGGGATTCACCTGCCTGACTGTATACGCTCCCTGATGTTAAGAAGTGGGGATATAATAGGATTGATGTTGGCGGTAGGATAGATTAAATCGTAAAACACGTAAGTGTGCTGATTACTATTATTTAATGATAAACTCTCTATTCTTTTTTACAGCGGTCGGTATAATTATTTGTGCTTGGTTATGTGTGTGTGTGTTTGTTAGTTATGTGTGTAATAATTAGTATTCGCGATTGATCCGCGAATGGTACACGATAACGGTTTCGACGCGTAAATGGAGAATCAATGGTGTTCGAGAATGCGGCTAGCCTCTTTCAAATTGAGATGGATTTAACAAACCTCTATTACGGTGCAAGGTTCAATTGTAAGTTGACCCTACGTTCCGTTTGACCTGGCGCGGAGGTGCGAAAGAGGATAGCTTCCCTCTTTATTTCTTACTGAGAAAGTCTCAGCGTTCCAATTACCTACGTTGATGCTAGATCACTGGTACTATCAACACATGTGTTGACAAATTTGCTTCACTTCAGCCGTAAGGAGTGCGTCTAGTTCGAAACTATTCACGGCGGCGTTTATTGATCTTCTTACCTTGCGGATGCTACTATCAATTGAAGATTGTATGTTAATCGAAGGCAACCAAAACGACACTGACGCTACGAAGAGCGTCACCCTGCACTCACAGTTCGCATTGCGGCTTTTCGCCACCTCGCTGGAATTAATTCATCCGATTTTTCCTATTGGTCCTGTGATCGGCAATAATTGTCATTGATGCACTAAGTTTTCTGTTCTTATTGTTTTTACCGTTAGGCGGGAAATTAACCCGTGTGAACTCTCCCCAAGGTCGTAGGGGGTAAGGCAGATAATGGATGGGGAACCATAATAAGGATGTTATAAACTGTGAGTCTGTGATGATTTGAATGTATCTGTAAGTTGTTTTTATTGATAACAGTATATAGAATATAAAGTTGTCGATTCTTATGAGCAGGATGCTTCCATCTTGGCAGTCAGCCGGAAATTGAATAACGCGTTGCTTTGAAAATGAGGCTTTTGCCTCTTGAAGTCAAGGCCTTATTAATTTGCATCGTTATTGATCAAATAGTCTTCTGTACTTATAACAAATTCTACAGTAATACTTTTTGTGGAATACGAATGCAGATTGCCGAATGCTAACATGGCGGTCAATTGTAAGATGACCGACGGACTGCAAGCCTACTGTATTCCATGTATTGTATTCCAAGCCTAATGTGGCTGACCATGTTTACATTGACCCAAGAAGACTAATGGTAATGGACCATTAGTTGTAAGTTGAACGCCGCTCTGCCAGCCTATGTCGTCACGTAAAGGAGTCCAAGCAGCCTCAACTATCAGTCGTATATTGATAGCCGCAAAGATTCGAGATCAGCTTCTTGCGATTGATCATCGATGTAGTCTTGTAGTTGCAGTTCCAGACTAACTTCTATCCTTGAAGTTCAGTTGAATAATGATTCTTTCGGAGTCTTTCACCGTTTTGAGTCTTTCACCGTTTTGAGTAATTCTTCTAAGTTTAATAGTTGAATAATGATTCTTTCGGAGTCTTTCACCGTTTTGAGTAATTCTTCTAAGTTTAATAACTGCCTTGTATGGCCTTATATGGTCATAAGGTGACCAAAAGGGTATGCTTGATTTATTAACATCGTAATCGAGGGACTTGGAGCGTATCTGGTGCTCATTAATATGCTAGAATTTCTAATGTATTTTCAAACAAAGGCGTATTATTAAGAGACAATCAAGGTTCCAACGAAATCTCGAACAAATACTATTTATTCAAGAACCCAATAGAAACTCGAAAGTTACTAAATCATATTGTTTCTTTTGACATTTGTTTAATATACTTTTTATATTTGATTGCCAGATGTCCCCGAAGAGCCGATGAATCTCCGATAATATTTCATTTATATTTTCACGTTGACAGTGATTTGAAACGGTCGCGTTTTCCTAGCATTGCACTCGAAAGATCGTCGATGGTGAATATGACCATCACGTGCACTGCAAGGCGCGTGTCGTAAAATTAACGGACAAAACCTTCCACGAACCCATGTGCAGTTACCAAACATCGTAAGAATTGCTTTCACATCAAATCGATGCAAATTTCGAAAAGTGTAAACATCAATGACATCACAGGCCGGTAAACAGACAAAGCAGACTCAAACCCAGTAAGCAGACCCATCGACCCGCAGATAGACCCCTGTTGCTCTAAAATAATACAAGTCCATGCTCGGTGAGATTATATTTATGCCTGGATACTACTGTAGCATGGAGTCCAACGATATATAATTTATAATGTATATTCACTTCAAGTTGACGCTGTATTCAATTCATGTCTGAATATCAAGATAGTTCAAGATTTATAATTCACAATTAAAACAGCATTATAATAATACCATATCGTCTAAAGATAGCACTATATTTCAATACGTTAAAATAAACACCGTTTTACAGTATTACCCATACCACCATCGCCTCTCTTTTATTCTACGCTGCTATCTCTCTACCTCAACTATCCGCCTATCTCACACCACCTGCGAGAGCACGTTCTCGGGTTATTTCCCGAACACTTAAAATATAAATAATTACAAATATAATAATTAATGTATACATAATTAATAATTATTAATTTCAATCATTTTATAATTACCTTGATTTATGGAATTCTTTTTTAGAAATGCAAATTGCTGTAAATGTATCTTCGAGCAAACAAATTTCTGATTTTTTGCAATTTAATGGGTGACAAAGTTCATCTGAAGTAGAAAAAAAGAATATGTTATTTTTTATGAGGTTAAAGTATTTACAAAACTATTATTATTAGTAGTATTGAAAGCATTAGATACATTAAATAATTTATGAGTATTTTTTAAAATTCAATTTATTTAAACAATTGAATTAAACTATTCTGGAAATAAATTTTAGGTACAAAATTAAAACCATTTATGTCAATTACAAATATGGAAATTAATTCTATGTATATATAGATGTAAATATAAGATGTATTATTAAGATATTATTAAGATGTATTATTATGATATTATTAAGATGTATTATTCGATATGTTCATAGTTAACTTTAATTTGAGTGCATCTGCTTATTTTACACACATATATGAGATTAGATGTGAGGTAAGTGTGAGGCATCGAGATAGATTTTGAACTTCAGGTTTTCATTAGAACGTTTTATTATTATTTATGCCTGATTTCGTGGGAACCTCGATCATATCTCTATGGTATTTCATTGTTTCGGAAAATTTGATAGAAATTTCAGCCTGTTAAGGATTACCAGATGGACCGCAAGAGCCTTCGCCTTCTATAATATTTCCTGAGTATCGTCCTACGGTCTTGGTTTGACCGGTGTTCACAACTTTTACCTACAACTAGAGCTGGAGTGTCTCATTTTTTGTCGCGTCTTTTATTCCAAAACAAAGTAAAATCAACATAACTATATATATTCAAGAAATACGAAGAACGCAGATTACCGCCCGTGTTTTCCTCACGCCGTCACACAGAAAAAACAACTAAGTCTTATACTTCCTTTATTACGCAACAGTTTGACTATCTGTACAGCACTTAGCAGTAAGACAATCATTCATTGTCTTAGAAGGTTCTGCCCATGGACTACATCTAATAATTGTTGTGCACCAATCAGAGTATACTAATTGACAGTGAGTCGATTTTCGGGTCTTCCCACTTCCGAAGAACCTAGAAATGGACACACGTTCGCGAAGAACCCAAATGATGTCAATAAAAAGATTGCAGGAGCCGTTGCTGTAGAACTTTGAACTCGTGAAATTGTTCAAGATTTCTAGCACATTGTAGAAGTTTCTCAACGGACTTTTAATTCCTCGAATTTATCGCGTAAAATTTCCACTCCTATTTCTCCTTCGTTGCTGCGCTGGAAGCGCGACAATAGAAAAAAGGCATGTATCGATAATTGGCAATGGTAAAACGCATAGAAATAATGAAGCGACACTTCTCCTTCTTTGCGGACACTTCCGCCCCTCAAGTAACGGTTTTTACTCGCATAATAAATAGAACCGTGGAAGCCGCGAAGGGCCACCCCTCTTCAAATTAACAACAAGCAGTTAGTAAAAACAAGAGCAACAAGATATAGTTAAAGAATTGATACAGTGTTTATTATATATATAATAAAATCATTCTTTTATCTTGTCTTTTATATTTATAATCTTTGATAAGGTTGTTTATTTAAGTTCGTGGTTATTATTGCTGAACGCGGAAACTTCTTAAATAAAAGATTCTTATATGAGATAAGAATCATTACGACCTTTTGTTTAAGTGATTGGTTATTCCTGACCTGCACTAAGTCTTATAATAAGCAATACCCTGAAGATTTAAGTGAATTTCCATAACGTACACATTCAAATTTAAATACTGTAGATAATAAGCCACGCATTATTTGTCAAGGACGCCAATGACAGCATAATATTTCAGTGTCATCCAAACACCAAAAATTTCCACTCATATAGAAGTCGAAGATGACCACGCCTTCACAAGGAGAGAGGTGAAATAGGATATAAATTTCTTAATTGCATTTTTTTCTTTTAATTTGTTAATATAGTTTTTTGCATGTTTTTAATAGCAATTGAAAACTCAAATCACACCGAAAAACTATTAAAACAGTGTTTGGAATCAGCTTCGTGACAAAAATTGCAGACACTCGAAGACTCTCAATCACCGAAAATTCCCACTCTTATAGACGAGTAAGAAAAACCAGAACCGGATTAGTGTCCAGAATATTCTTACCGATTTATTGATCTGTAATCTCTCAATACAAAGGTGTATATTAATTAGCTTAGGAACGACCAATATAGATAATACCATAACAAGGTTTAAAAATCGCAATGAGAGGGAAACAAGGGCTCTGGATTATGCAACTCGCTCGACGCGATAGAAACACAAAAGGTGGCTGCCAACATTAAAGCATCATGCAGGTGGGCAGTGTAATCAGGAAAGCCACTACTGATTCAAAACTCAAATGCAGTAAGCAGAGACACCGACTCGCAGGTAAACTCTATTGATCTAAAACTAACACAACAAGTCCATGCTTGGTGATACTCAATTTACGCCTGAATAATGTAGTAGTGTGGACAACAACTTCATATGATTCATAAAAACGTACACTACTCCAAGCATCGCGATATTCAAAGTTACACTTGAATATTGCGCCCGTACTGAAATAAGTAACTTTTAATTAAACTCAACGACGGAACTCAAAACATTTTGTAAATTCACTTCAAGCTATCGTATTTGGCTGAATGTTAAGATAGTTCAAGATTTATAATTCAAAATTAAAACAGCATTATATTTATACCATATCGTCCAAAGACAGCATTATATTTCAATACGTTAAAATAAACACCGTTTTACATCATTACACACGCCGTCTTTGCCTTTATTTTATTCTACCCTACTATCTGTCCACTTCCACTATCCGCCTCTTTCATTCCAGTGGGAGATCATACCACATTGGGAGAGTTTTTTTCTGAATCATATATTAATAATTATAATAATAATAGAGATAATGCAATAATTTGTAAATCTTTTTTAAGCTTTTAATATACATTTTTATAGAAACTACCATTATATTTTAATTTTTTTTAGTTTTATAAATATAGTACAAGAAGTTTTTTAAATAATAATTTAATGATATTATTGTAAAATCTTAATGATAATTTAAAATAGAACCGAACTTACTGTCTGGCACATGCATCCACCTTTTCTTATCATTAATTCTTGAAACTCTCGAATCATCCTGAAAGCATAGAAATCAACGTTTTAATAAAGGTCTGCGATAAATTTTTATAACTGTAAAAAATACACTCAAAATTATAATAAAATATTATATACATATCTAATTTTTAATATATTTTTATTGATTCAAATCAAAGCTTCATATTTTTGAGCAGTTTTATCAAACTTTCAATCACATTACAACTAGTTTAATAATCTTATAGAAAAATAATGATTTAGTTCAATTACATGATTATATTAATGTAATGTGTAATAGTGTTGTTCGGGCGCGAACCCGAATGTGAATTCTCCCCACTAATGCGTGAAGGAGAAGCAGATAGTCGAAGGGTTGAGATAGCAGGATAAAAGAATCGTAGGCCAAAGGGGCATATGTAATGCCGATGAACTGTTGTGTTTTATTGAACAAATAATAATAAAAGGAAAAAAGGCGAAATTATGAATATGATTAATTATACTATTGTTTATATAATGATTTGAAGAGCCACACCTTAACGTTACGCGAGGTGTGATTGTTTATAAGTGGAACCTACGTTCTTCTATTTACAGCGGTTATTATATGTTTTTACAGGGTTTATAGTATAAGCTTTTCCCGCACTTTCACACTGATCACGCATTAGTTTAATGTCTGTAATTTTGCGTGAATTAAAAAGATAATTGTATTGTCCGAAACAGATTGGCGGTGATGGTCTAGTAATTCTTGTTAATTACGCATAGACGAATCGTCGCGTGGTCTTATGTGATTTTTTGGCCACCTGACTCCGTAATACATGGATATTGCGCATTGACGAGCCGTTGCTTAATTGTATAGTTTATTTGGATTGCTTTCCGAGAATTGCGGCGTAGGGCTCAATCGTACATGTATTACGCAAGGAGGTGAAGCCGTGGTGCTACTTGCCTCTTATGCGTGCTCCATCTGCGCTCCACCTAGGAGCTTTGTCCAGGATGGGAGAGATTCAACCGCGGGCTAAGTAGCGTGCTCAGCGTCTGGAAGAAGCTTCTTTAGTACAAATAAGACCACTCGTTCCACTGGAGACCCTTCCAAGATGGTTTGGAAGACGTAGAGCAATTGGAGTAACTTCTCGCCTCGGCGTGCTTGCGGTCTTATTTTATAGCCACAGGGCTAGCTAGGCCGCCGAGAATGCGTGGTGGGGGGGTCTAACGAATTTCCCTACGTTGGTGAGATATTTGAGCAAAGAACTGTTGCCACCTCAAAGCAAGGGGTAAAGGGTGAAGACCGAGACGATGGAGAGAGGGGGCTGTGTCGCGCAGCGCTTCGCAGTCTATTAGCTTACCGCGTTTTTGGCTAGAAACAGTGGCATTGTAAACAAAGTATGGCAATCACGAAATATGAGACGTTCCAACAGAATAATTTACAAATAATATTCGTAATATGATTAACGAATATTGTAGCAAAAGTCACATTCAAAAGTAAACAAGTATTATTAAGTGACTACTTGAGATTTTGTCGGAATCGCGAACAAGTGTATATTTATATTGGAAAAAACATTTTGGTCAAAATGCATTTATGGAAATGTATTCAGTTATACATTATTGTGTATGAGTATTCAATGCAATAAGAGTATACTATCTTAAGAGAAAAACTATCTATACAGAAAAAACTATTTATAAAATATTCATTAAAAGTATTGGAAAACTTATAAGTTATAAATTCAGTTAATTCCTTTCCAATGTTTTAAAAGTATTTATAGTTTTTCATTTTATATCCGAATACATATTAAATTTTAAATGAAATTTCTTTTTAATTTGAAAATGTTATACGTCTTATATTATTCGAATAGGAGCTGAATTTTTCGATACGGAATGAGAAACGGTACAAGAAAACGGTAGGAATTGTGAGTTCTATTAACTCTGTTGAACATAGAAAATAAAAGAAAACAAATAAGAAAGAAAACATAAAAGAGCATACGGAAATTAGTGTCCATGTTCGGGTTTTTTACCCGCGTGTAAATTCTCTCTCCAATGTGTGAATGAAGAGAGACGGATAGTGGAAAGAGGATGATACAAAAGAGATTCAAATATACAAGTCGAGGGAGTAATGTGCTTGAAACGTAGTTTATTGAATAAGTATAAGCAATATATTTAAGTGTGTACAAATTGTGGTGAGT
>JAPYYT010005571.1:0-11962 GCA_030522565.1 Ceratosolen corneri | reverse complement strand
GTCAGTTGCTTATAAACATTGCATTTAACGTTTGCAGGCTGGGCAATGCCATGATCGGTAAACACTGACTAAATTTCTAAACGTAAATACAATCGAAGATAATTTCGTTAGCGAACGGAATCTTGAACAGTTACCATTATTATTCAATAAAGACGATTGGATTGGCATTATCATGCCTATTTCGCTTTCTATTTTTTAACCCTGCTACCTCAACCCTTCCTCTATCTGCTTCTCCCTCACACCACCACTGGGAGAATTCACACTCGGGTTCACGCCCGAACATAAATATAACGAAAAACTAGAAATTTAAAATAAATCAAATGTATATTAAAATACTTACCTACTTATATAACTCTTCTTGTCAAAAATATATTCTTATTTTCAGTAATATTTGAGTTAGCTTCTTAAAATATAATACATTGAATGTATGTGTAGTATAAAATAAGGAAACCCTCATCTCAATCATAGACGTAATAGAATAATTATACCAGTTTGTTCGGGATTGATCCCGATGAATAAACTCTCCTCAGGCTGTTATGAGCAAGAGGCAAATAGTGGAAGGGGAGAGATAGGTGCAGGTATCAAAAGAAAAGCTACGAAAACTATATGTAACTGTAAGAGCGTTTATTGAAGTTACTATGTTGAAAATATCATTGAAATTCAGTTGCATTTATGTTATCTTGAAAGTTTATTATATTTTCTTAATACTACTTGTAAATCAAATGTCTCGATAAAGTAAAGGAAATTGTAGTCTTATGAGTTTAGTAAACGAATGAATTACTTTCCTGTAATTCTGTGAAGTACTTGGTGCGAAGGGGTGCGTTGTAGCGGAACATCGCGTTGTATATCATTCTCGTTCTCCTTATGAATGTTGTAGTTGATTGAGTCGCTTTCTATGAAATATTAGACTCAACTACGAAGCGATGGTATAAGATGCTTTGGGAGTCAATTCATGGAGGATTAGCATTCCAATTCGCAGCAATTAGCAGCAAATGGGAGTTACCATCAAAGAGTTGATTTAGATGTTGTCATCGAAGGTCAGATGTAAGTTGAACACTGTGTTAATTGTCACTTAAATTGAAAAGATGACTTGCTCCGCCGGTTAGACGAGAGTCGACCACCACAACCACGTTTTTGTTAGTCTGTTTTTGTTAGTGTCACCCCGCCTTCCTGGGGGTGTATCCATCCAGTCATTTTCTTGGGAGTAGAAAAATATAAAGCTCTGTTTCTGTCAGTTTTTAACGTATAATATATTAAAGTAAGTATAATAAATTTATAAATATATATTTGTATTTAATAGTGACTAATATTAAAAAACGTTATAAAATTAATATAAAATTATAAATCGTTTATAATATAACATAAAGCATTGAAAGTAGCATATAAATTTCCACTTTTCAAATCTTTCCGTCATTTTTACGATATAAATAGAAATTAATTTTAAACGATATATAAACTTTAAAATAAATCAAATTAATTTAATATTGCGTTAATTCTGATTCTAAAAAGAAAACTGTAAATCAATAATTTCTATAACCTAACGCATTTTTAACTTAATTTTATTATTTGTACACAAAAATTTTTAACTTATGAAATAAATTTATAAAATTGATTCGATTTTATTTTAAATAATTAAAATAACATTTCAAATATTTATCAAATCTGTTATAGAAAATAATATTCACCATCTACGTAAATATAAGAAGTTAAACTATACAATTTAAAACATACTTTATTTCAATGTTTATTTAATGTTTTTTCAATGTTAATCTCAAATAATTGAAAGGATGTATTTGAAATTTTATTCTTTTTTTTATTTCATTATATTACTTTTGTTTCTATTTTTTCTTGAGTAAAATTATTAATAATATATTTATAAAGAATTTATGTATAAATATTAACTACGTAGGCATCATATAAATGGATCCATCAATATTAAATTTAATAATTAATAAATAAAGTAATCTCGACTTAATTTTATTTATTTCGTATATTTTTATAATTATAATTATAATTAAATTTATATCTTATAAAAAATTTATAAATAACTTAATAAAATGTTATTAATCCTTTATGGCAAAATATATGGGTTACAAATATTTTTGTCATAATTTAAAAATTTTAAATAATATATTATATATAAATTTAGGTTCATCAAATGAAATAAATAATTATTTATTTATATTTATATATTATATTTATATAATTATATAATTGATATTGAAGTACGGAAAATGAAAATTTATGTTTTATCAATAGAAAAGTTGTATTATTTATAACTTGTGTATCAATATTAGCTCTTCATGTGCATATAATAATTAAATATTTATTTAATGTCGAATATTAATAATAATTTCTTGAAACTATGACAATATAAATAAAAAATTCTACTTTAAATAATTCATACAATATAAGTATTTCATTTTAATAATAAACTAAAATCTCTCTAGTGTGATTTAGCTAACATCAATATATTTTGCTTTTAATCAATCACTATGTAGCGTATCCATGCAAATGAAGTGCTTTCAGTTACGTATTATCGAATTACTGGTCATTCTAAAACGAATCAATACCTATCTACAATATTAATTAGTAACCTTATTAATATGATTAACAATGGAGACACCAATCCCGCAAACACGAAATATTAGCTTACTTTTTTTCTTCTATTATTCCACAGTATTGTCAAGGATATCACTCTATCATTTAACAAAAACGATCGATGTATATGTGATTCATTATATAATTTCAGATATCATTAAATTTTTATATTTAATCTATAAATAAACTCATGAACAAATAAACCAATTGAGTAATACAACTACTGTAAAAAAAATTATTTATCTGCATTGCAATTAAAAATAGAAGGGCCAGAAAAAATCAATTAAACTTCTGTTATCAGAAAAGCGTATTTATTAATTAGGTAAAATTCTTTGTATAATAACACTCTATTTGGAATTCGCATGCTGTCTATCATCGAATTTAATTAAATTTATAATTAAATATACCCTTTCCATATCCATGCAAGTTTCCTGACGACTGAACATCCATTTTACTCAGCATCACTGATTAAATTGATATTCATTCGCCGAAGTGCAGTAATACAAGGTCAAACAATTTCTAGAGCTCTGGTCATGTAAAAATTAATTGTATATATTTTTAAAATACTTTGGTATATAATATTTTTCTGACCGTACTAATTAAATACATAGTTATCCTATTTTACAGAATAAAATTGATAATATTTTTCTTACAAAATTATTATATTTTTTTCTAAAAGCACAGCTATGAAATTCAACGCAAATACACCAATATGTGTATTCAAATATGCTTTTTCTTATATAGATTAACATAATTCAATAATTGAATTATTAAATAGGAACCATAACATTTAAATGGTATCTACTGATAATAAATGAAATTCTTTAATTTTTACTTTTTACGCTAATAATAATAAATTCTCATAAAAATCGTTATTTCTATTATGTATTTGTTGCATTGTAAAATGTATTTATTATAAAAGTTAGTTACTAACAAAATAATGCATATACGTGCAGTGGTATGCGCACGCTCATGCATATGTATAAAAGAAATTTATTTACAAACTAATATTTATTCACATAAAAAAAAGAAATACGTAAATATATTATTTTCTAAAAGACAAATTTTTTAAATTTATACAATAAATAAATTATATAAGCAATTTTGAATTTTATTCAATTCTTCAAATATTTAAATTTTGAATAAATACGTTGCGATGCTAAAAATGCTAATAGAATTGATCAATATTAAGATTTTGTTTATTATAGCATTAATTTGAAATATATATCAAAACAAAGAATTGAAATAAAATGTGCTGTAATGAAAAAAAATTTGAGTGTTCAAAAAAGCCTATTTTTCCGTCGTTCTGCCTAGTGCGCTCGCACGCCAGCTGTAACACAAACATAAAGTTGAACTTAGAATCTAAGTAGTTATATCTCTCTAAGTCTGTAAATAGATATCGCTTTGTTTATTTACAGTGAATCCATTACCTCTACAGAATTGTACCGCCCATAATCAAAATGGCACTTGGATACGGATATTCTGCGTCGGAGGCTTTGATGGCGGTCTACCGCAAAAATTCGTTGCTGTAATCGGTAACCAGCGCTGGGAATCAAACACCCCTTATTGGGAAATTGAAATTCATAAACCAACCACTGTCTCTCTGTACGCAGTCAATACAAAGGGCTCAAGTAATCCCATTATTATGGAAGGCATTACTTTTAAAGACGTGGCGAAATTCACAGGTATGTGCGAAGATACTGTCTGGACGCCAAGATACTCCTGATATATAAAGTACCCTGATCTTATATAATTTGCCTATAAATATTATATAAAATAGTTTACCATATACATTATATATAAAATATTAGTTTCGTTAATTACCCGCTAATTTGGAGGCTAAGAATATATTTTACTAAAATATATATATATATATATATATATATATATATATATATATATATATTAATATATAAATATAATATTTAATAATAATAAAATAAATAATATTTATATAAATATATATATATATATATATTGAAAATTGTTTAATATTAATTAAATCTAAATTTTGAATTATGAATTATCTTTTTCAAACAAAATTCATTAACAAAAATATTATTTTAAATAATTATTTATTAAATTTTAAAGTAGAAATTTATTAAAAACATTTTTTCATATATATATGCATAAACAATTAAAATATATATTTTGTTATATTATGTAAATATGTAGTCAAATTTATTTATATGAACATTCGATTGTTTACATGAATACACTGATATTTCTGAGACTTATATTATAATGGTAGTAAATATTAATATCTATCTAATAATAAAAATTTTAATATTTATGAATATTTATTATATGAAATTTTACTCATATAATAAAAATAAATAAATAAGTTTTATAGTTAATGAAATATTTTATTATCTTTAAGTAATTTATAAGCAAACAGTAATATAAATATCTATTAATGATTAAAATTGATAAATATTTGAAAATATGAACAAATATAATACAACATAAAATAACATCCACGTGCTACTCCATTAAACATTTAGGTAATTTAAATAAGTCTAATATAACAATAAAATTTCTCCAACTCAATAATAATGGAGTGAAAAATAATAAGAACAAATTTGTTACATAGGAGGAACTAGCATTTCACTCGACATATCACCCATCTTGATTGGTCTAGGAGGGACAGCTACCGGATTAGGGCTTATCGTGACCGGGGTATTAATGGCGCTATGGAGAAAACATGCTGCCTCGCCGTCGAAACCGAAACCACTCCAGCAACCAACCATTGCCACATTTGTAGTTAAAAATGAAGAAGAGGATGGAAATCCAGATCTTATACCTACAACAATATTGACCAATAATTATACTGGTTTAATAATTATTTATTAATTATTTAATAGTTATAGTATCAGTGACAATCGATTTAACGTTAATTTATTATTGGTACCGAAACAAAGACATGCTGCTATTATTCATATTTCACAAAATGTGCTATTTATAACATCGACAATTAAACTTGACTTTTTTCAAATTTACCAGGCAGATACATTTAAAGCATGAATTCCAAAACTCTTCACCGTATCATTTTTAGGCAAAATCGTTTATTTGTCATCTTTTAAACATACAAAAATACACGAGTAAAATATCAACTAAATCAAAGCACATAATTGAAACATTTTAATTTCATTTTATTACGAACGAATTAAATTAAATAAATTTAAAATAATATACTAAACTATAATATAAATTTTTTCAATTATGGCAAATATTTTGTTTTCAGATAAGTTTTCTGTATATGGATCACTACCACGAAGCTCGCATTATGTAGAATGTGAACATATATCCCAAGGTGTTGTACATGATATAAATTATTCTCGATCTACACCAAATGTATGTATGCCTTAGTTAAAAAAAATTCATTGAAGAACTTTTGTAAATATTTTCTCGATAGTGTAAAATGTTATTTTAATCTATTTACTTTCAGACATATTACAGCTTACAAAGTCCAACCCGATATGCAGAAGCAATAGTTAAACATACAACCGTCCAAGAAAGTTGTATCTAAAGAATATAGGAGAATTTTCAATTGCGATAAGAATTGAATAAAAAAATTTAATTTACGAAAAAAACAGTTTTTAACTATACAAATGATTTATAGTAACATAATCAATCGTATGTTTGTAAATATTGTATATAAATAATTTATACGAAAGCAAAACTTTCATATTTATTTATACCTTATCCAGTTTTATCTCAATAAATAAAAAATTTAATTTTAATATTTCATTACAACTTATATTCATTCATTAGAACTGAAAAATATATCCATTAAAAAATCGACTCTATAAAAAAATCAATTTATTTTAAATAATATAAAATTATAAAAATTATTATTTACTATTTTATTGTATTTCCAGAATTTAAATACATTGATAATTATATAAATCGATATAAAATCTATTAATCTATCAATAATATTCCATAAAATTTTTACATTACAACATTTTACAGAACACGAATGAGGTAAAAATTTAAATTATCACTATAATTCGATTATAACTAGATTAATTTATACATTTAATTAATTTAGGTCTTCTAAATCAAAAATTTAACTATACTGATAAACATCTTAATTTTATAAAGCAAGTTGATCATTTATTACTGTTCGCGATTCCGACAGAATCTCGAGTCACTACGTATTAATATTTGTTTACTTTTAAATGTGACTCCTGTAATAATATTTGGAGATCGTATCACGACTTTTATTTTAAAATTATTCTGTTGGAACGTCTCATACTTCGTGATTGCCATACTTTGTTTATACTCCCAGTGTTTCCAGGAAAAGCATTGTGAGCTTTTGAATTGTGGCGCGCCTAGTAACAAGGCTCCCCCCGCCAGCGTCTCAGCCTTCAACCCTTTTACCCCTTGCCAACGCGGTTCCGCAAGTCCTTTTCTTTGTCTCTCAACTAAGTGGAAAATTTCGTTAAAGCCCCACCACTGTCGCCGGCCTATCTAGTCCTCTTGCTATATAATAGGACCGCAAGCTCGCGACAGCGAGAAAATCTTCCGAACTGTTCTACTTCTTCCGCCCGTCACGGAAGGGTCTCGTGCCCAGCAGTGGTCATACATCCGAGCGGCCGCCGACGCCACGTCTCGACATACCTTGAAAGGAGATTCGTCCACACTGTGAGCATGCTACTTGCCCGCTGTTGCAACCTTCCCATCCTGGATAGAGCTCTCAGGGTGGAGTGCAGAAGCGAGCCCAGCATTAAGAGGCAAGTAGCAACCCGGTTTAAAATCATCACTGAATACATGTTCGATTGAGCCTCGCATCGGCAACTGCAACCCGCGTTACGCCAAAACTTTATTCTCTTGCGACGGCTCATTATAGCGTAATACAAGTATTTCAGCACCTAACGATTTACAAACCAGCCGCGCGGTATGACCACTCGCTGATTCGACCGAAGCGCTGGTAATTCAGTACCGCCGCCGTTTTGTATCGGATAATTAAGACAAAGCGTAGTTTCATGCGACAGTGCGGCTTTTCACCTTTATATTATATCTCGTTTTATTATTTATATACATCATACCTTTTTTCCGTTGCTTTTTTTCTTGCTTTATTCATTATATACATCACTGCGTGCATTTTCGATCGTTTTTATAAATTTAATAAATCTTTATTTGTTTTTACGTTATCCGGATTACATTAATTTTCTTTCTTATTTTACTCCCTGCTATCTCACCCCTTCCACTATCTGAAATTTCACACTCGGGGTTACGCCCGAACAATTACCATTTTATATGCGCCGACGTCTGGAAGCCTGGCAGGCTTCAAATATTTACAATTTGTATCTGCTGATTAAGAAATTCTCATGAAACTTATCAACTATGCTATTGTGCCTAGAAGTTCTTGTCCGTTATTTTTACTACACTCGTATTGCAAGACACATAATGATCATATTGACCATTTCCGAAGTTTCGAAACGCAGTCTGAGTAAATACGGTCGTAAAAAGAAGTCATAAATGTGAGAAGTGAATATTCGATGTACTTTCTGATCATATTCGTAGGCCTTTTGGACATATCTGGCAATCATAAACATATTGAATGTTTTGAAAATAATTTACAAACAAAGAGATAGTACCGACTGTCGAGAAACCATGGGAATCTCGAACAAGTATTCGCGAGGAAATTAGTAAAAACAAGTATATAAGATACGTGTAGAAACTTCATAAGGACAGTGGCTAGTGCAAGAGAAGTAGTTCTTTGTTATCTTAGCATTTTATTAGTGAGTCTTGTAAAAACAAGACTAAATTATTAATGTATGTGCCTATTCGGGATTTAACTCTATGTACAAACTGTCCTAAAATGGTAAGGGGGAGAGACAGATAGTGGATTGGGAGAGATAACGGCAGGTATCGAAAGAAAGTCTTTGATAATTATATATAACTGTAAAATTGTTTATTGAAAATAATATTCTGATTATATTATGGAATTTTACTTGCATTTATGTTAACTAGAAAGTCCATTATGTTATCTTGTAGTAAGTTGTAAATTGAAATATCTTGATGTTAATTATAATTGAATATCTTAGGTTTTAATGAGAAAATCTTTACTTGAAATATTGATACATTAATGATCTACTTTCCTGTTGTTAAAACTTGTCGACGAAAAAATATGCTCTTCTGCTCGTGCAGTCTGTTTTTACTGAAATCACTCCGCATTCCTGAAGGTGTGTTCGATGTCCAAGTTCTGAAGAGTGGAGGTCACTAGTTTCTCATAATTATTAAAAGAATTGAAGGAAATGTATTGAAATTGAAATGTCTAAAAAGGAAATGTAATGAAGGAAAGCACATACATTGAAGAAAGGGCCCTGAGTAGCGCCTTGTAAAAAGAACGAGAGATTGTTTTTCTGTTAATAGGTTGCATTGATAGTCACTGCTGTGCAATCAACTAGATATAGATCTTGTCTGGGTTTTGCACGGGTTTTCATGCAAAAAAAGCGCGATGACACCGTGCCGATTTAGCAGCGCCCTCAATAATTTTATAAGCTTAATAGAAAATGATATTACTCTGTCCGATAATGGGATATGTGTAATTGTAGTCCGAGACAAAAGGTGCAAATAGCGGTCGGCACGTGACCGTTAAGCGACCCACGGGAATTATCGCACAAGGCGAAGGTACTTGCCGAGCATCTCGCAATCATAAATGTTAAAAGCTTCTAAAGAAGTTTCCAAACAAAAAAATATAATTTACTTCCCTGCTGGCCCCTCCTCCTCCTACTGTGTCACGACCATCCGGGTGAGACCGATAGAGTGCACAATCAAGGCTCCAGGTTCTGCCATCCAGCAAAGCCCCACGAGGACTAAGGTAGGAAGTAACAAGTAACAAAAGGCTGATAGCGACCGGTATTTATCATATTTATAACACCTAGTGAAATCAAATCGGCATTCAATTCATGCATTGAACGCTGCAGAACACCTGGCTCACATTACGCATTCGGTAGGGCTCCGATGAAATCAGTGTGTTCGGAAAATCCGTATAATAAAGCAACCGTCACTTTGGCACCGAGTAACGTGATCATTAGTGTTTGTCAAATGGAAGTGCAGTATAAACATACGGAACAAAGAGAGGTGTAGGCCCAAAGACAAAACGGTCATTACTAGAAAGATCTAGAAGAAAAGTGCACGTGTAAGTACAATTACCGCCATTTGAGCCATTTGAACTAGTCAAAACAAGACGACTTCTCGGCTTTCCGCAGCCTGCGCTGCGGACTCGGCCGTGGTATCACCGCGGCGGGAAAAGGGCCCGCCTATTGGTATCTAAAACAAGAGAGACAAAGGACTTAGTGCACCAATAATAATTAGTGTAACGAAGTGCCGATCGCTCATTAGTTTCGACGGGGTGGCGTAAAGTCGCGATTCGAACTGTGAGGCCAAAGTGAGCCACGCGGTCGAATCAGTGTGGAAGTCGTTGTCTTCGAGTAACGATCAATCTTCAATTGAGTATCCTGGCAGAATCCGAAGCAAGGCAACGAAAATTGGTAGAAGCAACACCGTAAAAAGATTGAATGAAACGCACTCTTTCCAGCTAAAGTAACTACGTACCATTCAGCTCGACCGTAGGTACCCAGGAATGGCTGAAGCCTTGTCAGCAACATTCGATAAAAGAAATTGCCCTCTTCCGCACGTCAGCGCCTAATTCACGGACTGCAGAAATCCCGCCCCAATCGCGGCAAGGTCAGGGACCTCTTGGGACTAATCGTGCAGTACGTAAGAACGAAGGGTGAACTCGGACTCGAATCTTGCACCATAAAAGAGGTTTGTCACATCCAACTCAATGTAAATGGGACTAGACGGCGCTGCGGATTTTCGAATGCCATTGAATCTCTGTTCAAGCGTTACGGCCATTATTCCTTAAAACACACACACACATCACAACAACCATAGAACACTTATTATTAAATAAATAGAAAGAGCACACACACGTGTTTAACTATTTAATATATCCTACCACCAACATCAATCCTATTATATCCACGCTCCTTAACATCAGGGAGTGCATACATTATCAGGAGGTGAATTCCCTATCAGTAGGCCGTCGGAACAGGTAAAGTTGAGCCCACGAGAGCTAGATAGAGGATACCTCAACACAGTGATATATAAAATCAGTATAAAATATACTGCCCTGAACATTAACTAGAATCAACATTAACGCCTGAATATTGCAGTCGCCCGGGAGCAAATTACCTAAAAGGCACCAGCCAAAAAATATAGCTTAATCATTATAATTATAATCAATCCAAGCTTCGCTGTATTCAATTTACGCCTTAATATTGTGTTAGTGCGGAATTTACAAAAATCAATAAAAAGACATTATTATATTTCAACATAAATTAAATAAAGACAACATCATTATTTCCTCATACCTTCAATAGTCAATTTTACAGGTCAATTCGATTCGTCAATTTCGAAATATCTATCTAGAATTTATCCTTCATAGAATTAAGCGAAAAAATATTAAATTACATATTTAATATCTAGTCAATTAAATTAACAGATATTCTTATTAATTATTTAATTAATAAGCTAATTAATAAACATTAATAGATACTTATAAAGACTTTGGAAATAAATTTTAAAGTATTATGGATGTTAAACTTAAATAATATTTTCTTATTATATTATTATATGAATTTTTAAGAACAAAAATTAATTTTTTTAATGAATTTACTAAATAAACTCCATTTAAATTTTATTTTAAATAAATTTCTTATAGTACACGTATTTATATTTATAAATTGGCTTTAATTTACTTTATTATATTTATTTGTTTTATATTATTTTCCAAAATGATATATTATTTCAAGACAATTAATATAACTAAAACAAGAATCAATTTCTTCATTACTTCTATTTTTCAACATAAAACTTATTTATTGACCAGTTTGCCATGTAGTATATTGTTCGGGATTTTGATAGAATCCCCATTCGTCACGATATAATACCATTTTTATCTTGTATGTTATTTTTGCTACAATATCTGTTTATTATATTATGAATATTATTTGTGATTATTATGTTTAAATATCTCGTATTTCATGATTGCCATGTTTTTTACGCCAATTTAACTCTTGCAATGTACATTATTGTTTGCGTCTGAATTTGTACCGACAAGACCGCCCCGTTGGTGGCCCCCCGGGATCGTCGTATCTCTCTCGTGCGCGCAATTATATTTCGCGACCACAGCTTCGACAGCCGAGCGCAGCTAGCAGATGAGCTGCAGCGCACAACGTCTTGATGCAGGGGGCATGCACATTCGCAGCGCAGCCCCTTCCCCACCGTTTTGGCCTTGTCCCCTACCCCTTTCTCAAGGAAGTAAAATTCTATGCTCATCAAT
>JAPYYT010005568.1:0-10745 GCA_030522565.1 Ceratosolen corneri | reverse complement strand
ACTGTATTGTTGATTATACATTGTAATAATAAATATGAACAATTAATTCTTTCGTAAATAATAACTATTTTATTCATATAAATTGCTATAAACATATAGTTATGAATTTTAAGTAAAAAAATATTATAACTTTTTTGTTACATATTTTAATAATTCAATTTAGAACTACTTAATAACTTTTATTATATTTAATTCATGTATTATAAAGCTATGATTTCAATTTATTTCTTAACCAAGTTTATAAATAAACTGAGTGTAAATAGTAAGCAACAACCGTTTAATTACATCCTTCCAATATGCTAATTAATCTACATAGCTTCTAAATCTGGATAACAATATTTTGAATCAATCGAAATTCCTCTAGGAATTTCAAAGTTCCTGTATCCGTGTATATCACGATCGTTCAATTGTTACTGCGGATACACGCTCTGAACAGTACCAGGAACTCTATCTATGAACAAATCGCAAACAGTTCACCGTCACGTACAGTTAGAAGACATTATCAACGCAATCGTCTATTTGTTTCCCATCGGCGCTTAAGCAGCTACGCGTAATACGAGTCTTTCCATTCTGCTTATCGTCGTTGCGGTTACAGGAACTGTCGGATTCATCTCAACGATTGCACTTTGTACGTCAATAGATACTGCATGTAATCGAGTATCGAATGTAATACGTTACCGTGGCTTGCATTACCATTATGAATTATCTGTTACACACGCGTAATTGGTTATACAGTCGCTAAAACTATGGATTCAACGATGGATCGATGCTGTATTGTAGTGTTCACATTTTTACATATTGAATTGGAAATGTAAATTGATTAAATCTACATCGAGACATCACGTGTCGATATTAATTGTGTTGGAGGATACTTGTTGGACAATTTTATTATTAGGATTAAGTGCTTGTGTTCGTTGTTAGAATTATACTTTATTACAATGAAAGTATTCATCACTTTAATAGCATAATTGAGTTATTTGTTGTTTAATTTTTTGATATTTGTCTTAAATTAATTTTATATCAAATGAATTTAAATTTTCTTTTAATGTTTTTCTATTTCATTATTTGTACAAGAATAATTGAAATTAAATATTTCAAACTGTTTACTATATGTGCCACCTGTAAGTACTTAATTCAGGAAAATAAAATTCCAATATTAATTACTCTTATTACCTGTAATATTTATTATCTGTGATAAAAATATTGAACAGCAATTAATATAGAAAAAGGAAAGTAGTTTATTTGAATATTAATTTTAATTACTTCCACATAATAACAACTAGAACTATAACAATTATATATACTTAGTAGATTATATATAATTAATATTTCACTTGCGTATAAAGAGTAAAATATCTCAGAACGTATACAATTGTGTTAGTTACTAAAAAAGGTTACACGTATTTTTTATCGAATGCATATAGTAATTTATATTTTAAACCAAGTGAAAATAAAAATGTCCACAAAAATGAAGTGTTTAAAGATATTTTTAAAGTATTTTTAAGGATAATATATGATCTTTTAATAAATTCATATTTTGTCTGTGATAATCTTTTGGAGTTACATTTATTGCTGTAAATTTTAATACTAATTTAAAATTTATTTATTTATCATAAAAAAATTAGGAAACATTTATATCTAACAAAAACTCTATCCACTTAAATAGTTCTAATAACTGTGACGACAGTACATATATCGTTACATTAAATAAAAATTTATTTTGTCAACATATAAAACAATGTTTATAGAATTTTAGTTTCACAACGAGTATATTTATAATTGACTGACTGATCAAATAAATATGTATTAAAAATTTATATATTTTTTATTCTAAAAATAGCATAAGATCAGAATAATACCTCATGAGTGTGTAATTAATAGCTCATAAAACATGCAATACTTTTCGACTGAAAAGGAAAAAAATGCTTAATTAAAAAGTTTAATTAATGGTATTGTTACTATGCCATTCGACGTCTTCATAAAACAGGATCCAAACATCCATACTTATTCGTCGCAACAAGGTACACAATTTTATCGTTAATTACAGCGTTTGCACTATATTTTTTGTAGTAATTACTGTTACTACGTTCACTTCCTCGACAGCGGCCTATTTTGTGCCTACATATTATATAAATACTCAATCTATTTATATTAATCGACTAAATAATAACAGATAATTATAATCAATGCAGCACAACATTTTGACTTTTTAAAGAAGACTTATAGATGCTAGTGTTACGAGGACACCATCTAGGAAGTAGTAATTCGAAATAAAAATAGAACGTAACTAACATTAATGAGATATTAGATTATTTATTTATAAATGTAACGGAAATGTTATGTTATATGCTGTTTATTATAAATGTGACTTATTTATCTATCAAAGCGAATATAGAATAATAAAGAACACAAAAAGCTTAACTAGAATTAAAAATATGGATTGTTTATGTTAGTAAAATTTAAATAATACTCTTTTTTATATTATTTATGAACTATATTTATTAACAAGTTATTTAAAAATAGCCTACAATTATTATCGTGTTTTGCAATTATCATACTTTTGAGTTTTCAAACGCATTAATTATGTAATCTATTAAAATATTAATATAAAATTAGTAGAGCGAATCAATTTTTATTTTTACCTTAAAATATTTTTATACCAATTGGTATTATTATTTTTACATTTATTAACTTTATATTAAGATTATTTACCTTAAGTATACTTGTAGTACACAATAATATTTTTTCAAATTCAACAATAATTTATAATAAAATATGTAATTAATTGTAAAAATTTGTTTTAAAAACAGTGAAATCTTAAAACTAGATAATTTGGGCGTATTAAATCAAATTCAATCGATTGTAACAGGGAAATTTCTTTGACTATGAGTCGAGTAAATTATTTACAGTGATATATTTTAATAATAATAGTAAGCATTTATGTGCACGCACACACGTACATCAAACGTAAATAATATATGATTTTTATATCATATCATATATATATATATAAACATGTTATTGTTAGAAACATTGTAATTGTAATACTTATTATTTTCAAACGAATCAAACGAATATAAAACGTCGTAAAAAACCTATGATTTATATGGAAAACAAAACAATGAACAAAGAGAAAGCTTGAGAAATTTCACAAAGTATTATTCACGATATTTATAGATACTATTCATAATTAAATAAAAAGAAACTGAACAAGAGAGATAAATAGTATAAAGCAAGTATTACAATAGAGAGAACATTCCTTTACATATTGTAGGTAAATAATCAGATAAATGTAATGACATTCATTTGTTTAGAAATTTTCAAAAGTTTTTCCAGATTCTGTATTAAATAGACAAGTACAAATAATATTAATAAATATAAATAACGAGTGTATAATTAGTTTGAGTAGTAGTAGTCATGAGCTAAGTATTATAAAAATTGTTGGTGCGTATGTATGCGCGCGCGCGTGTATATCAAATGTTACTTATTTTAATTTTATTATTCAAAATAAAGGAAAATGTCACAATAATTCATGGCGATAACCTGACAATCAATACCAATAAACGTTAAAAATATCGGTTAAAAGAAAGTAGCCTCGAAAAAAATATTTGTCTTTCTCTTGCGACCGACGCTTAAGTGCGCGCCATCGGCTAATTTTACTGTGCATTCTGTTCCCCAGCACAAAGAGAAAACAGATGGATATACGAGAGTGTAGAACGAACGACAATGAGGTAAAAAACACATCGGACAATCAAAGCTTACACGCACGAGATAAGACGCGGTACACGTTGTTGCCAAGAAGCTGAGCTTCCACCTCGTGCCGATCTTCGCTCGGCGTAAAAACTCCTAGTGAGCCTAGTTGCACAAGAGCTTAGCATAATGAAGGGAGACTCATCTATCTTTCTGACATGTAGTTTTCATGTTGTCTCGGTATTCAACGTTGGCTGCTTTGTTCTCTAACCGGTCTCGGCTTTTGAACTGGAAACAAGTCCATCCGAGAAAACGAACCGCGGAATTTATGCAGCCAAAGATTGATCGGAGTCGAGAGATTTCCGGATAATTGCTGTAGTTGTTATTGAATGCGAGCAGTTACAATTTGCTTTATAAGTGTGATACGAGTAATGGCCGTCAGCTACTTTTTAATTCATTGAGGAGCGTAAAGTTACTTTGAACAATACCAAAATATAACGCAATTTCCCATTGTTAAATGATTCTGGATTTAATTGAATAAAAAATATCACCAGTACAATTCGATTGATTCTAGATTTAATTGAATACAAGCTGTCACTAGTATAATTGAAATAAGTTGATTTTTATTAGAAAACTGGCTTTCTAAATATATACAGTTAATGACATTAATCAAGGTTAGTAGACAAGTAAATTGGTAAACTTCCGAATACCATGTGATAAAAATAACATTAATTTAGATTAAATATATACTACATATTTTGTTATTTAACTGAATTTCACTACTGATTACATTATTTACTTCTCTTATCTTTAGATGATCAATAGTATAAATTGTATGTAATTTGTGATAATTAAATAATAAAGAAAGAAATTTGATTTATGCTTTCAAAAAACAAATGAAGACAGCCAACAAACATAACATGTCATTTAAATTAAAATCGGCAATAAGAAGTATTTAACAAATATGTTATGTTTATCCGCAAAGTTATTTATTACTAAAAACTTATAACGCAGTTGCGATATTTATAATTCGTAATAAAAGATTTACTTTTACTCCGAATATGTTCTATAAAATAAATTAGGCGTCATATAAACTCTATTTACTTAAAACTAAATTTTTTAAAACTCTTTAACGGTTTATTATTAAGAGAATTGAAAAAATATGCTTCAATTCTAATGCTATATATATGTCAATTATATGTCAATTATAATCAAATGAAAAATAAATAATAAATAATTATTTTTCTATTTATTATAAATTTATTACAAATTTTAATTTATAAAACTTATTTATAATCATAATGCTTATTAAATAGAACAAAGTGAGTTCACATTTACTTTCTTATTATAATTATATTATAATTTAATATATTATTAACTGTAGCCAGATAAACTTTTCAAATCTTTAAGACAGACGATTTGAGTATACCGTAACTAAATTGAAACCAAGTAAATATAATTTATTGTTATACCCTACATATTAAATATAAATAGAATATTGAAGCCAACATTTGTTTTATAATTTATATTTTATGAATTTCATTGAAACTGTGTTAATGATTTGTCAGTATTTTCTAGGCTAAGGTTCATTAGTTTAGAATTTAGTTGTGCATTTACAACTTTGCATTTAAACTTTCTATCTGATGACATAAATTTCTAGCATTTAAAATTGAAATACAGAATTACAATAAAACATGAACGTACATAAATTGAAAATAAAATAAAGCATGATATAAAATACGTTCACTTGTATCTGTATATCTGCTACGAAATAAATTTCTATCTAACAGAAGTCTCTGTCTACAAAAAGCATTAATGAACGGTATAGGTAATGAAAGAATTTTTCTTCCATTTTAATTGATCCATTCCATTTATCCGACAAGTTCTAGAGACTGATAAATTGGTAAAATCTTTAATAGCATATTCTTTTTATAAAAGACTAAAATAATTTTCATATCAAATTTTATAAAATACTACATCATTTATTACTATTATTTGAATCAACTGTCAAATATTTACAAACTAGTTTAGCAATATGTATAACATTATTGGCAACAATGACAATGCTTTAAAAAGATAAATGTAATCAACGATAATTTAAAAAATTTTAAAGTTTATCAAATTTTTCTAAATGAATGAACGAATGAATTATTAAAATTTAATGATATTTAATAAATATAGCATTATTATTACTAAAATGATTAGATGATTTGAAGTAAGTAACTATTGTTTATATTTTGAATACATAAAAATTGATCATTTATAACATTTACGCGCAATAAAATTAATATTAAAAAACGAGCTTATTTATAGTTAAAATAAAATATATTTCCTTTTATCCTTGCATATGTAAGAAGTTTTTTTTTTAATTGAAAAACCATTTACTAAATTCTTTTAATTTAACTATTTTTATAATATTATTTTACTAATATTTTATAAATTTTTTTATTTTAATTTATTTTAATGCTTTTATTTTATTAATGATATCAACGAATAATTTTTGCAGGAAGTCTTTCACTCGATAATTGATAATCTGCAATAACAAAGTATTCAAAACCAAGTAGATCGAACGATTGAAAATGAGGTTGCGCTCTCCTTTGATAACGAGAGATAAAAAAATTCTTCCAGTTATGCTCTATCGACATCGTTAATTATTAATTATGTATAATTAACAATTATACATAGTTTTTCATATTCCATTGAACAACTGCACAAGTTCAACTGCACTATTCGAGTAATTTATTG
This sequence comes from Ceratosolen corneri, assembly GCA_030522565.1. NCBI lineage: Eukaryota > Metazoa > Arthropoda > Insecta > Hymenoptera > Agaonidae > Ceratosolen > Ceratosolen corneri. The sequence continues at coordinate 4,310 of JAPYYT010005568.1, read as the reverse complement.
TCTAGTTTTGTGAATAATATTTAATTCGTTACTGTAATTAACACTACTTTACATACTTGCAAGCTAACTAGTGAAACACTATGATATATTGTATCCATTTATATTACTTTCAAGACTTTTCATATTATTTTTAATTCCTGCTCACCATCACAAAAATTAATGATTGATTGTGCAAATCACACTAATTTCTATTGTTATTCTATTGTTATTTCTAATGTTTTTATTTACAAATAGAGTAAGCTATCTTATATTCTATATTCAATGTTCTAACAACTTTACTCGATTTATCAAATCGATACTTATGAAAATACAAATCTAATAAATAAATAAATATATATATATACACATAGTCAATATTATCAAAATAAATTCGATAAACCTAAGACCATATTTAATGTAATGGCTGAGATACCTTTTAATGTAATTCTGATAGTTAAAAAGACGATTTAAATATCATCTTAAGTAAAAATATCGAGACAGCTGCATTCATAATGAATGGAAAATCACTAGCTACGATAAATTCAAACTTACTAAACGTAAAAGCACCTGCCAATCAGTAGAAAAAAAAGATTAACAACTACGACGCGTCCTCGTTACGACATAACACAAATGCAGCATCGCGTATGTCGCACCTATCGGGCAAACCTTATCCCAGGATTTTATTATCAATGATAACTCTGCATCTACTTACAAGGCTGATCGACCGACGTCGGCAAACCCTCGAGCCACTATTTTCCGTATGGAGCTACCGGTAGCTCCAGGTGTCCTCGCTAGATCGAGGATGCAACACAAACAAATGGCCCCGACTTAGTAACGTCGACCTAGAGCAGCTGCGTCGAGGAAACTGAGGTGTCGGTGAACCGCGTACCACCGTCAATATGATGATGTTGGCGTTGCGTTGCAACTGCTCAATCGCGTACGTATGCACGCGTAGACTGGAAAATAACAACTACCTGCCAGGGACTTTCACTCCACTAGTGTCTGTGTGCAACCAACAGTCGCCGTTATTGTTCGATGTCGAGCACTTTCTGGATTTCGACAGATTGCGAGATGGGCAACGTCCCGTAGAGATCAGCCATGGAATCCACTGAGGTTTGAAGAATTTCATGAAGAGACGAGTTACTTTGTTCATAATGCAGGTTGCGCACTTTCCTTTTTTAATTGGGTGTCATTGCGAAAGACGTAGAAGCTATGACTTGCAATGTACTCGAAAAAATGTCGTTGGCGAGAAGTGAAAAATGTTGGATTTACTTATATAAGCAATAGTGTCATGATACTTTCATTAGAAATTTTCATGAATTTTCTCATAGATAAATTACTTTATCATCAATTTCCATGATGCTTATATGATGTAAAAGAAAATCTACCTGATTGATTCAATTTTATTTATCATTCACGAAAATTAATGCTCATTTTCTTTGAGTTTACGAGTAACGCTTCATTTGCATAACTTTTTGAAGCATTAATTATAATGGTTATTAGCGAAATTATAAATATGAACAAATAATTAATAAATTATAATGTATCTGATAATAATAATGACTATTCAACTTAAGATTGTGTGAATTTTACATTTTTGCTGAGAAATCAGCATTTCATTCATAAAAAATTTACCCCTAATTTGTTTAATTATAGCATAGTTATCTACTCTTTTCATGAAATAAATTCAATTATTTATTAGATTATTAGATTATACGATGGTTTACAGATGTCGTATTTATTTTCAAGTATGGAATGACTTTTGTTAGTCTTTTATTCGAGATAAACGTTTATTGTAATGGTAATTAAACTGATAATTGAAATTTGATTAATTATTATTAAAAATAAACAGACAGTATTAAATTAAATATTTAAATTCAATTAAATTTTTAATACCAATTTATCTTATTCATTTAATTTTCAAATTTTATCTTATTTACTTATTTATACAAAAATTATTTGCTGTCTAATAACAGTTTAAAATAATGTAGGAAATTATAAAATTTAATAATAATCAGTCTCTTAATATTATAATAGATATTCGAAGTTGAATTTTAAACTGTATAATTGATAATGAAAATCATATTTAGAAAAATATGAAATTTGTAGCCTAACAAATATAAACGTTAATTGTACATTTGTACATTTATTTAAAAAAAACTCATCCTATTTAAAGTTACATATATGTTTCTACATAATAATGAGTATTGACTCTCAAATAAACAATAATTTATTTTAAACAATTCAATATATTTTATAACCACTTAATGTAGTTGAAATATTAAAAAAGCTACTTTTTAACTATTAAATGCTAAATTTTTAATATTATGAAATTTATAGTAAAATTTCTACTTATTAAATAATTTCAAATAATGATAGTTATAAACTATACTATAAAAAATTAATCAATAAAATTGCCAATGCAATAGTAATTAGTTTTTAGTTAGTCAAATATTACAAGAAAAGGTATGACGAAATTGCAAGCGCACTTCTTATAGGATATTATATATATCAAACTATAAAGCCACTCATCTCATGATTAGTAATATTATGAAAATTATAATTACAATTACAAGTATATTTTCTAAACATATCGTAACCAAATATTTTGCAAATGCATTGTCAAAAGTGTGTTTGTAAGTTAAAGGGACATCGCCTATGTGAATCAATAAATTACTGTGTATAATGTGGCTATCGCACAGGCATACATCTATTACATTTCAAAAATGCACACTAGGTGTAAAATTAAAGCCGAATTCCCTTCCAAACATATATCAATTACGTTCATACTCTGATAGCTTCTTTTTTTAAACGTGGGAGTTCGATTTAACGAGCTGCAATGACAACGACCTTCCCGAGGTATATGGCGCATGCGTACGTCATCGCATGAAGTCACACAACCCATGCTAATGATTACGTCAGTGCCAACAAAGGGACTAATGAACGTCCGTGAGGCCAGTGTTAACAAAACTTTAGTTACATGTTTTCCAGAATTTGTTTTTTTAATTACGGCGCATGCAAATAATGTTTTTCCTTTCGCTTTAAATGTGGAGAACTTAATATAATAACACAGAATGGAAATGCTTGTAAATTGTAAACCCAAATTATTATACTATATACTACATGATACATAAATATTGCTTATTTAGCGCTTGACTAAAAAACTTCGGAAGTAGAATAAAAATATTCTTATCTTTGAAGAAATAAGTTTCATAACATTAGCATTTTTAAGCAAAAATAATTATTTTTCCATTACAATAAGTATTCTCTATGCTAACATATAATATTCTAATGTTAGGAAGATTTTTCACTCAATATATATCAATGAATCGTGCATTCGTCAAATATTGTGGCTCTCTAATAATTGATTTATTTAGATATGAAATTATCAAATTCCAATGTAAATGTTAGCATCCTACATATAATAAAAATTTATTATTTTATTATACATTTATTATAAAATATTCATTTTTTTTAAACTATGATTTATACATCATTATTCATTTAATATAATAAATAATATTTATTTCTTCGTTAATTTATAAATTGATATAAAATACACGAATACTAATTTCAATATATTCAAAGAAAAGACGATGCTTTATATAAAAGTATTGAATAATACATTTATAATAATACAGAACAAAATTTCATATTTTCATACATAGTATATTTCAAAGTTTTCCTTGTTTCATAATGTCATAGATAGTTCTGTATTTAAAATTATAATATTACAATAATATGAAAATAACTGTACTTTAGAATTAAATATGTTTTATATTATATTATTTATGTGATTAATTTTCACCTGCGGATATTCTACCATTCGGTCATATAATTTACCGAGTTTCACATCAATGGCTCAGATTGTACTTCCGAGTTAAATTTTATTTAACAAAGCTTCATGAAAATCTTGTATGTATTAAAAATAAAATTCTCATACAAAAAACTTGTCTGCACTCAAAGAGAAAGTAATCGTCTTACGATGTGTATAAAAGATTCGCTTTTGTGAGAATGAAATCTATTGTACAAATCGAAGCACTATATTAACGCCGTGTAAAACGACTTTTTCATTAAGTCTTTAAAGCGAAATCTTCGCTATCGTTATGATCCAAAGAAGAAATGCCAAGACAAATTCCAATTAGATTCGCGAGGAAACAAGGTCATCTCCTTTTTCAAACTTTTTTCACATGCATATGTCTGAGATAAATAGGTACTCTCTTTTGTTTTTGCCTCCTTCATGAAAAAAAAACGAGCGCATTTTTTTTCTTTCCTAGTTTAATTATATCTTAGAAACGAAGAAACCACAATTAGAATTATAAAATTAAATT
>JAPYYT010005565.1:0-10333 GCA_030522565.1 Ceratosolen corneri | reverse complement strand
GTCCACAGTGTTAAATTCGACCCCCCGCGTCTGTGTTTTCTTTCTACCCTGCCATCTCTCCTCTACCACGATCGGCCTCTCCCCCCTTCATCTTGGGGACAGCTCACATCGGGAACGTCGCCCGAACACAACGACATACAATTCATAAAACATAACATCACTCCAAGTGGCGTAAAATTCAATTTATGCCGGAATATTGTGTCCGTGCGGAAATAAGCAACTTTTAATTGAACTCACGGAACTCAACATATTTGTAAATTCACGTAAATCTATCACGGTATTCAATTTATATCTGAATGTTAAATTAAAACAGTATTATAATTAAACGACATCGTCTAAAGAGAACATTATATTTTAGTACCTCAAAAGAAACACCGTTTTGCAGCATTACCCACGCCACTTTTGCATCTGTTTTTCTGCTATCTCTCTACCTCCAATATCCGTCTCTTCCTCCGTTCACGGGAGAGAGTGTTTTCTCGGGCTTAATTTCCGAACAGACCGGACGGAACATGTGGCAGTTACTTCTGACTACGACTTGACCCTTAAAACTAGCTAGTGCATATCTCGACACAAGATTGCAGTCCACCCTCGCCCGTGAGCGCTCCATCTTACAAGTAACAATAGTTACTGTTCCATTAAGTATACGCCTAATGAAGTACGGTCCGCGTTACGGGAGCATCACCTCCATTGTCCAATTATCTCCAGAATCGTGTAAATATATCAATCTTTACTATTTATTATTTCCACGTATTCAACTATCTAGTAACATCTAGTAACACAAGCAATCAAAATAATAACACAAGCAATCCGTTAACACCAGAATATGCGTTATTACTTTAATAATATCCCACCTATCTCTGAACCCCTCTTCTTTAACTTAAGAGCATGTACATATAATCGAGTGCATTCGTCTTAGAGTTATATTATCGCAACTACAGTGACATCTTCGCCCTTTCCCCTTTATTGTGTTATCGACATCTTACACAAGTCCTCCTAACTCCTCCCCTCATTCTCCTTAAGACTTTTAAACGAGTGTCAATATAAAATAATTTAATACCTTTTCTAATTACTATAATAATTTAATTACCTATAAATTAATTTGACCTTATATATAACTTGCTTCAATATTTATTAAAAAAGTACATAAACGCACAATTAACTTCGAAGATTTGTTTCTTTGAAATCTATTTGTATTGTCTTCTTTCCACTATCCGTCTCTCTCCATGTGCAACTTGGAGAGAGAATTTAATCATGAATTCTATTCTCTTTGATAAAGGATCATCCGAATCGAGTTTAGCCTTCCATTGTTTTTTCAGTAGTATTTTTGCTTTAATTATCACAGGAGATAGGAAGCCTAGTGGATCAAATATTCTAGCAATATCGAATAAGATGGTTCTTTTTTATTGTTGTTGTTGTTTTCTTTCTACTCTAGATGTGAAAATTAAGTTGTCTTCAATTGGTTACTAGCTGAGACCTAAAACGTGTGTTAAATAATCATCAAACGTAATACTAAAATTTCCATCAACATTTTTCAAATTTAAAGTCTTTTTGAAGTCCTGATATGTCGAATACCATTTGGCAGATGGAAAGCCGTCCGCCATGCAGAGATCATACAATTACAGTGCTATTTTGGTAAGTTATTAAGGGGTGTCGTCATCAACATATCTGCCTGATGTTATAAGCTGCACTGCTAAAGGAAATTTTTCGCCCTCGTCTTCTATGAGTTGTAATAGTGTTTGTACCGCTAAAAAGGTGCGGCTCTCATTCCGTAAGTTACGGTGGTTAGGTTAAATGGTAATATATTTTCATGCTCATCGATCCAAAGTATTTGTTGTAAGTTCCAATCCTTCTTATATATTCTTATTTGTCGATACATCGTAGTTATGTCTGTTGAAAAGAGGTCTCAACGTATTATAATCTATAATAATACATCTGATATATCAAGATGTAGGTATAGTCCGCCTGATGAAGTATTACAAGTTCCATTGAAAACCACTCGTACTTTTGTTGTGCTATCGTCTTGAATCACTCCATACTGTGGTAAATAATATTAGGTTAGTTGTGTAAAAGAAACCTTTTTGTCATATGACCAATATTAAATAAATATCAATATCAATCAATATCAATACTAAAAATAATGGAAGGAGAGCGATAGTAGGGTAGAAAGAAATGAAGATACCGAAGTTGTATGTAATACTATAAAATACTCTCATTTGAGAGGTGTTGTTTGAGATTCCGTAGAAGTGTCGAGCAACTCGAGATACTAGATTATTGTTTGACGTGGTCTAGTAGAGTTATTTTCTCGAAAAGGACAATCATTATTTATACTTTGTTTATTGCGCAATATTTTAAGGGCTCCGAAAAATTACAAAGACAATGGTGATTCAATAATTGAAGATCCCCATTTCGAAGATACAAGGAGATTACCACCAACGTCATCTAGAAATTTAATACAGTTTCGAAATACATCATACTTTACAATAACAGTCCCGACTAATTTGAATAATTTAATAGAGATTCGATTATGGTTTGGAATCTCGAACAAATCAGAATACCTGTTTACCACAGGCCATTGGTATTATCGTTTTGGCACAGCTTTTAGTACTGGGGCTTTTGGGCGTACTTCCTGCATGTAATCCTCATCCTTTCCCTTTGGTTGTACTGGCCAACGTTGCTTGTCATATATCTATGGTGGGGCATCCCATGACGATTGTAATTTCTGTAAGATTTATTTGAAATGTCTGTCATTGTACAATCAGCTGGGTTGGATGAGCCACGAACAAATAGCCATTTGGCATTTGGGTAAATTTCCTCAATCCTGTTCCTCACCCTATTCATACAAATTACTTTCTCTGCCCCAACTCGGACATCAGTTATTTCTATGTAGTTTTGTTTTGATGCAAAATTCAGCAAAGATGCGGTCTTTTTATCAGAGTCAGATTGAAGCTTGTATGTAATAAACCGATCTCTAATTTCTTGAGAAACTTTTTAGTTTAGTCTGGAGAATTCAGATATTACAGAAATTTCAGAAATTTCTTAAATTTTCTGCTAGGCAGAACAAATGCAGTCAAATTTATTGATTTCACTCCAACCCTTGTGAACAGGTGATCATCTTTGATTTCTATGAGAATGGAAAACTTCGGTAATTTGATAATTTGATTCGGTAATTTGCCCTTTGAAGAAGGTGCTGGTTACACTTTCAAGTGTCATACGGCAACTTGCGCCCATGCACGACAATTGAAACACGACTTCTTGTTTATTATTATCCAATTTTGAATCAGTACGTTATGTGTTTAGGAAGATATCTTAAATGACACTGAATGATGAAATGACTTTTCATTTATTCATCGTTATAATTTGTTTTTTAGTTGATGTGCAGAACTTTTATTTCATATGTTCACATTGCAGCAATTAGAACTTTCTAGCAATTATAATTATAACAATCTTCAAGTTTGTAATATCTCTTTCATACAGCATAATTTGATCGCACCTCTCTATTAATAAAAATTACATAGTAATGAAATGATTGATTTATTACACGGATTTTTGCACAGTTATGAAAATAGCATGAAGTATGACAACTATAGTAGGATTTCTAGAATTTTTTGTACATTGATTTTTTTAAGTTCATATTGCAAGAGATGGGATGGTTATATTGTCCATCGTCGAACTATCAAGTAGTAGTCCGAAGAAATGAGATCATTAAAAAAGGTCATTAGCGAGAAAAAAGGGTATTCCATGAATTTTCTAGTCATATTAGGACACTTCTGGAACACATCTGGCAATTAAAAACATACGATATTCTGAAGAACTATCAAACAATGAAGTAGTATTTAGGGACGATCAAGATTTTAGCGTAATCTCGAACACGGTCATAAATAGAATTTATAATTTTGTTTCTGATTTCTTTTTTCTAAAAATAGTCATCTATCTTCTGAATCACTTTTACTGTTTCATTGTCTCCATTTAGGTAATACTAATATCTATCGCAATGTAATAATTAGTATGTTTATTCATGGATATTCTTCAGTTTAGCTTGTATTGACTTCACTTGAAAATCTTCATCTACTTTCTTTAGGATAATTTTATATTAGTTTCATAACCTTACATAGAATTGAATAATATAAAATATAATTTTAGAAACTTAAAATATTTCGTTCTCTATATATATTAATTTTGATTATAAAAGGCTTTAAGTATTTAATAAGCGCTATAATCCAAAGACAATATTAAAATTGTAATTTACAATACATTGCTTCTATTCAAATAACATTTCTATTTTATTTTAGTTCTGATACACAAATTACTTCATATAAAGATTTGGCTCATATAGAAAATTTGAATCTTTGCAATAATCCAGAATTGTTTATACAAGATAATAAAAAAAATACAAACATTCATCGATTAGTTCGACAAACAAGTACAATGGAAACACAAAAGGATTCAGATGGTTCTATTAAAATGACATATTGGTTTTGAAATTAAATAATATTATTATAAGAATTTAAAAAAAAAATTATATAATGTATATGATTATTTAATACTTATACATTACATTATTAGAAAATATTATTTTTATATATACGGGATGTCATTAATATATAACATTCTAACAGTATCATTACAATTTATAAATATAAATTTATAAATATTCAATGTACAATGTATATTTTTAATCGTATAGAATTATATTAATAAACAATTATATTAATTAACATTATTTAAACTTTAATTACATTTAAATCACATATTTATTTATCAATTTATTAAGCAAGTTATTAATAGTTGTTCGAGATTCCGGGTTCGGGGTTATCTTGTTACATTGTACGCCAACTATTCGGTATTAAATTCACGCGTAACCAGTGCGGCAGTGCGGGAAATCAATAGCATAAAAGCTTAAAGAAAGAACGTAGATTCCATTTATAAAACCATCCACGCTAAGCGTATTTGTGTAAGTGTGGCATACAACAATTCTTACACCAACAATAGTGTAATTGTAAATTGACTGTATAATCAAGTGCGACTTCTTCAAGTTATTTTGTGTTCAATAAAACTAAGTGTTAGCCGGCATTTAAACCGCCTATTTTGTCTACGATTATTTTTACCCTGCTATCTCGACCCTTCCACTATCTTTTTCTCCCTCACACATCCGTGGGGAGAATTCACACTCAGATCCGCGCCTGAACCTTTATTTATTTGAGCCGGATTCCGAACATTTGGTCCTTCCAGCCGGATAGTGGACAGATAGAAATAGTAGAACGCTGCTCAGTGCGATCGCTTCTGTGTCGACTCGCGGCATTGTGAATTTGTGAATCGTCAAGAGGAAGAGTTATAAAGTGCGACGCGCGTACGTGTAACTTCGTGAACCCGGCCGCGTGGCGTCTCCACGCAGATCTTGCAAGGTTGCTTCGGTTTGCGTGGCGTCCTCATACCAAACCTACAATTTGGACCGGACCGCGTGGCTTCCCCAAGCCGATCCTGCTTTCAAGCTTTGGACGGGCTCGCGTGGCGTCACTACGCCGATCCTGAACGCGTGGACCGGCCGCCAGTCGCGCCATCATCGCTTCGCGTGACATCACCACGCCGATACCGAAAGGTAGTAGCGCCATCACAAGCCCGTGTAGCGCTACCACGCCGATCGGTGTAACTATCTTTTACGGACTGCGCAGCGTCGCACAAGAGAAGGAGTTTTGGTGATAATAAGTGAATAATGTGTCAGTGCTATGCAACGGAGTCCACCACAATCAAAAATGGGAACCAGGTCGGATCCCGACCCCTCTGAGAACACCTTAATGCTGATTCAATGCAAATTGAAGCAGCAAGATGGATTCATCTCAGCCTTGACGGATTTGGCACAACACATTACCGCTCCACTCAAAATAGAAGCATACATCCAAGCGCTAGAACTAGTGAACAATTTGCATAGCAAGTTTGAAACTAACCACGAATTCCTGATGGGCAATTGGTGCACCGACATAGCTGAATCTTCCTACAACACGGAATAAAAGTTCACGCTAGAGATCAAGCTTGTTAGATCAATAAAAATGACAATACGCAATGGTATCGGAGCGGTACGACCATCCGAGGATGACAAGCCAAAATCTCAAGACAAGTCCAGCAGGGAATACAAAGTGCCTGAAGTGGTGATTCCAAAGTTCAACGGAGATTTCCTGGCGTGGCCTGAGTTCAGCAAGGCCTTGGACACTGTCATTTTGCAAAACATACACCTCACATACCATCAAAAGCTCCATCATCTTAAAATGTCGTTAATACATGAACCCCATGAGTTCGTTTGCAATAATGACCTAGAAGACGAGAGTCTGGAAGTGACTTGGGACACATAGAAGACTCGCTATGGCAATCCTCGACTCCATGCTGAAGCTAATGTCAAAGCGGTTGTTATGGCTGGCCGCTTTAGGCCTATTAAATCAGTGCCAGCACGAGAACTCCTGCGAAATCTGAAAGTAAGTCATAAGAAAATGACCATTCCGAGGCGACAATGCAACATCGAGGAAGCCATGTTAGTAGCTATCAAATCACAGCTGTTTCATCTTGAGCTCAACAACGCTTGGCAAGACGAGCATCACAGTCATCAAAACGATTATTCTGCATATTAAGAACTTGTCCAATTTTTAGATGGTCGGATCAAACGCTTGTTTAATTAACAGACAGTTGCAGCAGCTCTCATAGTCAACGACAGCACAAAACCTCATAAACCGAAACCAACAAAGAAGCCAAGAAAACTCCTTCCAAACTCCTCGACTACTGTAAACGCCACAAGAAAGGCTGGCGCTTGCATAGCGATCCCGCCAGATGCTACGAGTTCCGCACACTATGACAATACAACAAGCCCAGCAAGAAAGAGCCCACTCCAAAGAAATCCTTATAAGTGTAGATGTTGTAGTAAGGCACACTTAATAGTGAACTGTGAAAAGTTTAAACAACTAACTATCGTCGAAACAAGACAATGTATGAAGTACTATAAACTTTGCTTTATTTGTTTAAACGTTCATTCAATGCCATGTGAAGTGAAAGTTTGGTGTGAAAAGTGTAGTGGACGACATCACACACAACTACATCAAGATGAACCACCCAACCAAACCCAATGGGGGGACTACTGCAGCAGCACTATAGGTAACGGATGCAATCGTCAAAAATAAATATTTTTATACTTCTGTTTTGGCTACAGCCCTGGCACAAGCCACCTCCTCAAGAAAGAGTATGAGAATTCAACTACTTGTTGACACTGGGTCAGCGCTCTCATTCATAACAAAAAATTTGGTCAACTCCGAATAAACTGCAATCAATCCTCCATATATATCTATCTAAGAGGAAGATAGGAAAATGATAAAACGCATGGATGCGCCTTAATAACAATGAGATCGCTAACATCCAATGAAGCCATTACCATCAATGCCCATGTTCTTTCCTCGTTAAATTGTACTTCCAATAGTAGACATCCCTCCATAAGACTGGCCGCACCTGAGGTTTTTGACATTGATAAGAGCTGTGGTGTCTATCAAATAACAACGATGAACGATGACGAATCTTTAGACCACATCCTCACCATGTTTTGGAGCCAAGAAGAGGTGCTTGGACAAGAGGCGCCCATGTACACCAGTGAAGAACAAGAGTACGAGGACCACTATGTAAGAACACATTCTTGCGACTCCTCTGGGAGATACACAGTGAGACTCCCATTAAAGCATGAGGGGCTTGCAGCAGAAACTGGGCAGAGATGGTAACTATGAAAAGTTATACAGAGACTTTATGAATGAATATCTTTCATTATGCCATATGACACGAGATCAGAGACTTCCACCACACCAGCCGCACTATTATTTGCCACATCATGGTGTGTTGAAACAAGATGGTGCCACTACCAAACTTCGAGTAGTCTTCAATGGATCCCGCAATACTTTATCAGATTACTCCCTAGACGACATCATGCATACTCAGTACTAAACTCCAGTTGGATATCTTCATATCGGCACTTACTTTCCACCGACATCACCAAGATGTATAGGCAAATCAAGGTTCACCAAGATGACTGAAACTTGCAGCGAATCGTATGGGTTGAGAAGGAAGGCAATGATTTCATCTGACAACTGTCATTTATGGCTTGAAAGCCGCTCCATTCTTGGCAGTGAGAACCTTGCTCCAGTTGGTCAAGGACGAAGGACAACACTTCCCACTCGCTGTCCCTCCCATCACCTCAGGTAGGTATGTTGACGATATTTTTGGAGGTGCAGACAACCTGAAGCAGCTCGAGGAAATCGCTCTACAACTTCGTGGCCTCTGCAAGGCGGGCAGCTTCTCACTGGCGAAATGACACACGACACGTCCAGGCCTTATTGAAAATTTGAACGAGAGAGACGACATGGGCGAAAGCATAACATTTGACGATTGCGAAACCCAAATCCTAGGGTTAAAATGGCTTTTGAAAGAGGACAGATTCAGGTTCACCAGCAAACATGCACCAACTGAATCATCAAAAATGACAAAACGAAAGGTATTATCTTAAATTGCGAGTATCTTTGATCCACTTGGTTTACTATCCCCCGTAGTGATCAAAGCAAAACGCTTGCTTCAACAACTCTGGGAAGCGAAACTCCACTGGGACGCACCACTACCACATAAGAACATCACCAATTGGTCCGCCATCCGAGGTGCCCTCAACGAGCTGTCCAACATCTCCATTCCACGCTGGCTGAAAACGTAGGGCGATTCTGTGGTCGTACTACATAGCTTCTCCGATGCATCCGAGCTGGCCATGGCAGCAGTGATCTACGTTGCTGTCCAAAATAGAAACAAGTTTGAAACCACAATACCTTCTTTCAAAACTAAAGTAGCCCCGTTAAAAAAATTGACAATTCCAAAAAAAGAGTTATCCACCGCGTTACTTCTTTCAAAATTAATGAATCATTGTCAAACTATATTAAAATTTAACTTTTTTGGTTAAAGGCTACATACATGTGGACGGATTCGAGGATCACCCTGGTCTGGATAAAAGCAAACGTATCCCAATGGATGGAGTACGTGGGAAACAGAGTCAGCCTAATACAAGAACTCTGCCCAGATGCGGACTGGGTGCATGTCCCTGGTATATCAAATCCCGCTGACTGTGCTACCAGAGGCATTTCAGGTATCCAACTGAGAGACCACAAACTATAATGGTATGAACCACCATGGATACATGACCAAAGCCGTTGGCCAAAGCAACCATGTGTAGATGACGAGGAGTGTATGCAAGAAGCACGCAAAAACAGCCCCTCGTTATTAGCTGTGCCAATGCCAGACTACCCGTGGCAAGCCATCAAGAAGCTTTCTGATATCCATAAACTACTCCAAATTACTGTACACTATATTAATTACCTTGATCTACTGAGAGAAAAGCAGAAGAACCCACCTCCAAAGAAAATAACAAGAGCAAAATTGACTCAAGCACGATTGTATTGGATGAAAACTGCCCAAGCAGTTTTCTTCTCTCGTGAGTTCAAAAAACTCCCAAACCACGATAAGTTCCCCTCCAAGCACTTCATGAGTCCCCTGCAAGTTTACTTGGATGACGAGGGTGTCATTCGTGTTGGAGTAAGACTCGACGAGGCCGCGCTACCAGAAGAAAACAAACATCAAGCCATCCTGCCTCGACACTCAACATTCACAGAGCTTGTAATCGCTGACGTACGCCAAAGACCTCTTCACGAAGGCACACAATTCACACTAGCAAAATCCATTCCATCAAGAGTCACATCACAGGATGCGTAATTTGTGCTCGTCAGCGAGGGAGCCGTGTCTATCAACTGATGGGCCAACTACTCGCTGCTCGAGTCACACTTCAAGACCATTCACGCACACTGGAGTCGATTATGCAGGTCCGTTCTTATAAAAAACGCAGGAGAGCTAAGAAGCTAAAATTCTGGTTGTGTCTTTGTGTGTTTTGCAACCTCAGCAATACATCTTGAGGTCGTCAGTGATTATTCGTCGGAGGCTTTCATCGCTGCTTATCGGAGATTCACCATGATAATCTGTACTCGGACTGTGGCACGACTTTCCAAGGAGCAAACGCAGCCTTGTATAAACTTTTCTCACAAGCATAAATCTATTAATCTGTTATGTTCACAGCAAGGTACAAAGTGGAAATTCAACCTACCAGCAGCGCCTCACTTGAGTGGCAAATGGGAAGCTGTGGTTGAAATCTGTGAAGCACCATGTACGACGCACGATGAAGGACTGTTCGGGAATAAGCCCGAGAAAACACTCTCCCAGATGGAGGGAGGGAGAGGCGGATAGTGGAGAAAAAGAGATAGCAGGGTAAAATGAAAAAGAGGCT